>JZKD02S0250156.1:155949-167426 GCA_000966675.3 Picea glauca
GTTTATGGTTGCGTCTCTGATACATTTATGTTATATTATTGAATATCTACAATATCTCTGTACATTTCTTTATTATATCTCCGCTCTCATTTCGTGCCGAAAATAATCCGGATCATAGAGACAATTAGAAATTTGCAGAAAGATGTCCAAAGTCACAAGGTTGATAATGAAAGGATTATGAAATCCAAGGAGCAACACAAAGACTTCAACATGAAGTTAATGTAGATCCTGGATAGAATTGAAAATAAATTGGATAAGGAGAATGGCTCAAGCAAATCAGGAAGTCATAGGTCTCTTGAGGAGAAAGGAAGATCAAGGAGTGCTATCAAAAATCACCATCACTCCCCAAGGCATTCCAATAGGAGAGAACCTAGAAGATCCAGTTCATCCCCTGTCATGAAGCATCAGAAGAGGTATGGGGTGTATAAAATGCGAGGATAAATGAACAAAATAAAACCTCCTACATTTGATGGTGAGCACAAGAAGGATGAAGATGCCGAGACATGGCTGCTAGGCATGAGAAAATATTTTCAATTGCATAATTATTCTTCTCATGCAGAAGGAAGAATTGTTATCTATCAGGTCAAGGGAAAGGAATCCATGTGGTAGGATCAGCTTGTGCAGGTGCAACACATTAAAGAGAAAAATGTTACTTGGAAGTAATTCAAGAATTATTTTGAAAAGAAATACTTGACTAAGAGAAATTATGACAAGAAAATGAAGGAGTTCTTTGATTTCAAGCTTCGGAGTATGTCCATTGATGAGTATGAAAGAATGTTTTTAGAAATTTTGAAGTATGTCTCCTTCATCAAAGATGAGACAGTTAAGATTAAGAGGTATTTGAGTGGGATTCCATCTTTCATCAATGATAAGATTCAATATGATGATCCCAAAACATTGGAAGAGAACATAAGGTGAGATAAATTCCTATATGATCAGCATAAAAGGAAAACCAACTTTCCAAAAATCTTGGGAAGACAAGAAGAAGTTCAATATGGAGCAAAGGAAGAAGGGGAATAATCCACCATTCTTCAGAAACATTCCTCAAGGAAAACTATATTCTAGAGAGCCCAGAGTTATTAAGACAGGTGGGCAAAGGCTAAGGAAACCACACATTCAATGTTTGGGTTGTATAAGAGATCATATGTATAGAGATTGTCCTCACAGAAGTGAAAAAGTGAGAGTTGTTCACAATGTACAACAAGATGAAAGAGTGGAGGATATGGGCAGAAATGTACCAAGGATCTATGCATCCCTAGAAAATAAGAAAGCAAAGTTTCAATCACACATGATTGAAGTGGAAGGTATGATCAACAACCAAACCATTAAAATTTTAATTGATTCAGGAGCTAGCCATAGTTATATAGATCCTAAGGTGGTGGAAATATTGCATTTTCCAAGAAGTAAGCATGGGAAATCTTGGTTGGTGTAGTTGGCTACCGGAGCCAAGAGAAAAGTTAATGAGTTGGTTAAGTAATATCCAGTGGGAATGAATGGGATGAGCACCAAGGTAGATTTGAACATATTTCCTTTAGGTTTTTATGACTGTCTAATTGGGATGGATTGGTTGGACCAACACCATGTTGTCTTAGACTGCCATAACAAGGCATTTACTTTCCTGAATGAGGAAGGGAACCTAAGGACATTCCAAGGAATTCCCAGGGCAGAAACTGTCAGAGAAATCTTAGCAATGTAGTTGAAGAAATGTTACATAAAGGGATGTCAAATATTTTCAGCTCATATGGAAGAAAAACATAAGGATAATATGTCAAATATTGAAGATTATGCAGTCCTAAAGGAGTTTGAGGATGTGTTTAAAGAAATACCAGGATTACCCCCTAAAAGAGATATTGATTTCTCTATAAATTTGATGCGTGGAGTAGCTCAAGTATCCAATACTCCTTACAAGATGAGTACTCCATAATTGAAGGAGTTGCAAATGCAACTTGAAGAGATTATGAAGAAGGGACACATACGCCTAAGTGTGTCACCTTGGGGTGCCCCAATTTTATTTTTGAAGAAGAAGGATGGGACATTGAGACTATGTGTTGACTTCAGGAAGTTGAACAAAGTAACTCTAAATAATAAGTATCCTTTGCCAAGGATCGATGACCTATTTGATTAGTTGAAGAATGCAAAAATATTCTCAAAGATTGATCTCAAATCAGGTTATCATTAGGTAAGAATTAACAATGAATACATCAACAAGAATGCCTTCAGAACAAGGTATGGGCATTATGAGTTCACATTGGTGCCATTTAGGTTATCAAATGCACCAGATTTCTTCATGTGTTTAAAGAATGGTGTTTTCAGAGAGTCATTAGATAAGTTTGTCATTGTCTTTTTGGATGACATTATTATATATTCCAATTCGAAAGAGGAACATGAGAAGCACTTGAAGATGCTATTACAAGTGTTAAGAGAGCATCAGTTGTATGCCAAATTCATCAAGTGCTCATTTTATCAGAACCAAATTCATTATTTGGGGCATATCATATCTGAGGAAGGGATTGCAGTGGATCCTGAAAATATTGAGGCCATTAGAGGATGGCCAACACCTAGCAATGTGACATAAGTCAGATCCTTCATGGGTCTCACTGGCTACTACAGAATATTTATTGCAAGATTCTAAAAGATTGCACACCCGATCGCTTCCTTGCAAAAGAAGGGAGTGAAGTTTCAGTGGCCAGTATATTGTGAAAGTAGTTTCCAACACTTAAAGAAATTATTAACCAGTGCTCCAATTTTAAAGATTGTTGATCCGAATGAAGATTTCATGGTATGCACATATGCATGCAAAGAAGGACTTGGTGGAGTCCTAAGTCATAATGGGTTTGTTGTATGTTATGAATCAAGGAAGTTAAAGGAGCATGAAAGGCATTATGCCACTCATGATTTGGATTTGGAAACCATAGTGCATGCCTTGAAGAAGTGGACACACTACCTCATGGGAAAAAGGTTTGAGATGAGGACAAACTATAATGGTCTAAAATATTTATTTGATCAACCAACTTTAAATGCTAGGAAAAGAAGATGGTTGGAATTTCTTAGTGAGTATGACTTTGATATAAATCATATCAAAGTCAAAATCCATATATATGTTTGATATATACTATCTACCAAAATCATAACAAAAAATACAACACATACCTCTCTGATCCCAACCCTTCCCAGGAGGCAGCACCATGTCCAGATCCTGCCAGTAGTCCATACCTACGTATGGATATCTCATAATCACCTATGGCATCTGGTGCCACACTCGAGCCACTGTGGCAGTGAAATAGTGGCCACCCTCCCCATCTCCATGACGAGCCAACACATGGTCCCACCGCATCAATCGCAGCTCTCGTCGCCCCACTGGCTCTAGCAGAATCCTCGGGCGCAGTAGGGGCACCCTCTCCAAAAACCAAGCCACTAGAATGGACCCGAATGCAAAGTCACCAGAGTCGTCTCTCCAACACCGGTTCAGCTAGGATATGATCTTGGTGTGCATCAACACACTCCATGCAAACAGGTCCCCATCCAGGACCTCCTCTACCACCCTCAGTTGACCACCAGTGATTCGCTGAGTCCCCAAGGATCCATAGATCCTCACCACCATCGTTGTTGTTCGCACCCAATTCGTCACTTGGTGAGAAAATCGAGGGTGCTTACATGCCTTGTTGGGTCTTGCAGAGCATGACAACTGTGGAGGAAAGGGTTAGAGGAAACAAAGCAAACTACAAGCAATATTTAAACAAAAACAAACTAAAACTGTGAACATATGGGTAGAGAAACAAAAAACACAAGAAATACACCGATATCACCAATGGTTTTGAGCTGATCAATTGATGAAACCAGAGCACGATGAAGGAAGGGAACTGTGGTTCCTTCTTCCCCCAAAGGAAGGCTCTTGAGGCCCTCACAAACTTGCTTTCCTTACAATGTGAAGAAATGAGACTGATGGTGAAAGAACTCCCAGCACATCTGCTCAATGGATAGGCGAATGGCTCTATGAGATGCTGCCAATGTGTTACCGTCAAAGAATGAGCCCTTGACAATCTTAGCAGCATAACAATACCTGGAATTCCTTGCGAAAACAATGTTCCTTCATGGATTTTTATAGCAGATCACCGGGCGATTATGTAACCTCTTCAAAGTGTGAAAAGGGGCTCTTTAGGGATTCATTAGGTCATTAACCCGCCTACCCTGTGGATTCGGCTTGGATTTGGGAGTCAAATCAGATTGGGAGCTGGTCCTAAAGTGGTTGGGAGGCCGTCTAATTCAATAAATGCGTCGTATTAGCAGGTGCACGGTTTTTTGCGTTGACAACCGCGCGTCATGCGCGCATCATACGTTTTTTTCCTGTGCATGTGCGCGCGCACCAAACTATTGTAAAGCGCCCTTCAATTTTTGGTTACTTTGTATAGTTTTTGACCCTTCTGGAATGCTGTGAAATTAATTCAGTGCCATGAATGACTTCATTGTTGTTTTGACGATGCGGAGTTCTTGTCGCCATGTGCGGACGAAATTTCGGTGATAACAGTCATGATGCACTCAATCAATAATTCATCGATGGTCTCGATATGAATGACTGAACTCGACATACGGTTCGGCCCAGAGCAATGTCGCACCGCCATAGTCTCCACCCTGTCCTCCCCTGGAAAATGGGAATCGATGGCTAGTGCCCTCCCACGGAATGGGAGTCCCATCAAAAAATACACATCCTCTATAGCAGAGAATGTCAACTGCTCCCCCCTCACTATAAAACACTGCAGATCATATCTACACATCCTAATGAGAAAATGTAGCAGGTACTCTTGCGATCGTATAAGGGGGCAGTCAAAGAACTTGAGCAACCTGCAGACTACCAAGTGTCTACGCACGCCAGGTTGCGCCCTCACAGCCTCTCGTAACTGGTCCCAGTCTCGCTCCCGCGGACCGACATCGTGCACTAGAGTCTGTTGATCACCTGAATCCACCCAGAAACATCTGATCAGCCTCATCATCCATCAAAAAGAATAAAATATAAAAAATATACACCCCTTATCATGCTTACAATGCACGACTTTTCCCCATCCATTTGTGCACCTGTGCGCAACTATTCTTCAAAAAGTTGCGCATTAATGCGCAGTTGTGTCTTCAATAGGCGCACATGGGTGCACACCTGTCGGTCAAACAGGCATGCATCTAATGCACGCCTGTCTGGCTAGCCCTCACACACATGTGCACAACTATCTCGGATACAACCACACATTATGCACACAATTTCTCGCCACAGCCACACATTACTCATGCATGACTGTATTGAAAAATATCGCTCATAATGTGTGGGAAACCGAGTTATACCTTTGCACACATGCGTGGGTATTTCCCCTTTTCACGCGCACTTGTGGCCCCCTACCTTTAAAACCCCCTGTACCCCTTCGTACAACCCCTACCTACAAACTATCAAATTCACAAGATACAAGATGATAGGACCACTAACCTGTCTATCGTCGCTCCTGGATCTGTAGCCTCACACTCCCGCAATCTCTAAGTCTCCTTAGAGATCTATCGTCAGCTCAGCAATAGTGATAGGTACAAATGAGGTGGCATTGTGCACTCACCATCCATATATATATCCTTTTTCCTAACTTCCACACTATGTTACAGGAGCCCAGAGCCTCCGTTTTTTGATCTGTTCTTAGCCATGAGATCCCGATCCAGCCATCTACACATTCACGTTCTCCCGGAGATCATCTGCATTTTTCCCTAGAGGAGCATTTTTTTCACGCCACATTCAGGTACACATGCTCACTGTCAATTTTATCAAATAATTGTTATATGTTCTTTAACATCATATATTGTTCACGTTGGGTATTTGGTTTTCATGTGTGCAAATACTTGTTCAACAATCTTACAACCCCTTCAGGTATATGTTCGGCACCGGCATGTAGTTACTCCCTCTGTTACTAATTGCATATCCCAATCACACCCTCTAACCTTTAGGGTCCCTACATTCAACTCTGCAGTATCTTTACCTCTTCCATACTTTGATATTGTCATCTGCTAGCACTCTCCCCCACATGAGTTGTCTCATTCATAATTTTCCCTTGGAAACTTGACACTCATGCCGATTTCACCCCCTAGAATTGGGAGTCCCGATAATATTTTTCACTTCCAAGAATGAGCCCCATACTTCTTCTCCTCATATTTCTAACCTTCCCAATGGACTCCCCGATCATATCATCTTGGTTCTATTGACTGCATCTCCGCAGTTTCATTAGCCCTACATCTCATCCACCATCAGTTTTCCCATCTGCAGATTTCCCTCCATTCACCTACCTAATACAGAAACCCACCCATGGGGCCCCCACCCTCTACCAGTTCTCTTTCACAAACTTGTTCCCTAAGTATTCCAATCCATCTTTCACTGGGGCACCCATTTCTATATCTATACACTCAACCCAAGTTATTCTTTATTTCTTTGGTAATTGTCTAAAGCCTTTATTTCCATCATATACATAGATTTTTGTCATCACCCCTGATGGGATTCTTTACCTGGAAAAGAAACCCATGTCACCCTTGGTTGGGGCATCCACCTTCCTTTTCATACATACATTGTTCACAAACCCCGAGTATCCCAAGTCCATGTACCCAAGATCTCCGAGTTTGAACACTTTGTTAGCCTCTGGCATAGTTTAACCCCATATCTAGTTGTCCCCCTGACACTAAATTTAGTTTTACGGTTGCTACCACTCCTCCCTCAACACCCAAACCAAGGGAAGTATTGATTCCCACAACATCTTGACTTTGTTCATGTTACGCGCCAGTACCTGATCTCATCTATTACTCAGTGGATTTCTAGAATCCCTTAGCTTCTTGGCGTCACGTCTCCCTTCACGTTGACATCAGCACAGTTTCCAGAAGGGTAACAATATCTTGACTCTCATTACCTTTTCAATGAGGAGTCTTGAATGGCACAGAGAGAATCATCATTGCTTTCTGATTCCATTGACCCCCATAACATTCGACTTCAACAAACTTTCATGTTAAGGTAGTTTTTACTATGCGACCGTTGCAGTTGTTTAATACTAGCCAAAGACCTCTGAAGTTGATAGGCCATCAATTCCTATGAGTCATCAAAAATTCTTACAGTCGTCCTTGACTCCCTTTAGAGCTCGTTCACCATTCAAAACTGTCATTTGTCGTTATCAACCGCCCCCGAGGGCGCTGCAGTTATCTACACCAGCATCCATCATCACTTATAGTCCCACATTTTGGTTTGATGACACGAGCATGGGGCATACCTGCCTCATTTGTACACAGATTTTATTTTTTTCTCCTAGAGAAAGGTTTGGGTCCCACAGTTTTCCCTCTCCCTCCAACGGATCGCTCTTACAGATCCTCTCTTCACTCTTCCTTACAATGGAACTCTCAGCAAAATAAACATTGATGTATTTCGGCTATACGTTTGCTCCTAACCTCACACATTAGGGGGAATTTGTTATCACTGAAAAATCGTTTGCAACATTGCACACAATGGTTGAAGAAAGAAACTAATTCCAACAGCAATTAGTCCACCGTTATAAGAAAAATATTTCCATTGGGAATGATCCGACCTATCCGGATGTGAAGCCAATTACATCATTTTTGATAGCTCGGCATGAGGCAGAGACTACTCGCACCTCGGGTGGTCCTTCCCCTGAGGAAGTAATGAAGGGGGAAAAGGAGAGGTGAAATACTTACAAGAAGTCTTTCTCAGGACCACCCACCCTAGGTGTTGTCCTCCCTCAACTTCCTGGATGGCCAAAATGGCCTGGGCGGTGAAAATTATGGAAAATGGGATAAAAATAAGCTCGTTGATTTTTTGGACAGTGAACTAAATAAAGTGAACATCGAGTTGTTTAACCTCTTAAAGCGTTGGAAAACAACCCAGAATGGGTCCCCGGTGTAAACCGATGTCCTGGAGAATTAACCAATGGATGCCTCAAGTGAAAGAGTGCAAAAAAAGGGTGAAATGTGAGCTTAAAAGCTACATCCAAGTCATTTTAGGTGGCTCTAAATTGTGAATAGCAAGTTGTTCAAAGCTTTTAAGATAGGGAAATAAGAACATAATGGCTTGATACCCCCCGAGGTGAACTGGGAAGTGATCCTGAAATATTGTCAAATCAAAAAGGGGGTTGTAAAAGGGGATGAATAGCCTTTTTACAAGTTGTTACAGCTATGATATAAGGGAGTACTTACAACTTCAATTTTTGGTTCGTGGGTGAAGGGTGGACTGATGAAAGATTGACTTTAAAAGTATTTTATTGGTGATTTTTTAGTCATTAACACATGCCTTGGCCACCATACTGTTTTGAAGGTTATCTCGATCAGGCAAACACATCCTGGAACTGTGTCAACTAGTATAAGAAGAGTAGTCTTAGCATACCACGGTGGTTAGGTTGAAGAGTGCCCCATGCAGTTCAGAGAAGCAGGGATTAGCCATTTCTCGTCACTAGCGCTTTCGAGGTCTTAAATCTGCTTGGATGGAAGAAGGATACCTATGAAAAGGAAGAGGCTCGTGACCCCCCTAAAGGGAGTTTTAGATGATCTTACCCAAGCAGAGTAGTATTCCAACAAGATAAGCTATTCAACTCCTTGACCGTGTGGTACTAAGGAAAGACCACTCGATTTATACTAACTAGACAACTTTCGAGGGGCTCCTGATGAAGATTCCCTGGATTTGACTCTTAATATCCTACAAATTTGAAATTGTTTGAAATGGAACACCAGGCCATCCACGTGGCGAGGTCACATCTTTCTTTCAAAAGCGTGCCTCATGGTCACTGAATTTGAAAACTATCTAAAACTTATATACAAAAAACAAGTAAATAGGTACGTGACGTATATGTCACGACTAAATAATATGTATATGTATGTAGCTAAATAGTATAAGTTTTGTTTTGAGTGTATGGGGCGGACCCCTTAATTGTTTTCAAGTGTTTGCGGTTTTTTGAGTGTATTTAGCTTGCTAATTTGTGTATGGCCCCTTTAGGGGCATCCACCTGTAGATTAGTGAATGAAAAATTATACAATGAAAAGATGACAAAATTAACTAATTACAAGTAACGATTGCACCATTCAACCCAAAGGAATGGGTTGAGGCTCTTTGCGACCGGCAAGGCTGCCATGTGCATGAAAACCCCAACTAATTATTTGTATGGGGATTGGAAGTTTAGTGTTTGAAATTTGGAAATTGTGATGATTATCTACGCAAGTATAGATCAGATTTTATGAACAGAAATTCACAAGTAAACTACTCAAGCTATATACACAAACAAAGCATATGAACATGAGTATGTGTGTCAAAAAATTTGGAATGAGTGCTAGTGAATATAAAGTGAATATGAGAGTGATTGGGTAGATTTACCAATCAAATTTGATGTTTTTTCTTCGTTGTCCTGCTGGCCCCTTTGCCTCAAACAGGTCTTCAGGTGGTCCCTAACCACTTAGGAGAAGCATAGTAGGTGATCGGTTACATCCTTGCAGGAGAACAACGAAATTTTAGTATTTATGTATGGAAAAACTGAATTAAATGTAACAAAAATTTGCACATAAAAGGTATATAACAATCAACTAAAATGGTTGTCCCGTGGGGGGGAATTGACCAAAATGACCAATTTTCCTATTTGGGACAGCAAGGTTAATGGTAGGAAAACATAACAGAAATATGCATGAACAAAAATAGGAAGCAAACAAATATGAACAACCAACTAAGGGGATTATTTGAGGGTTGTCCTAAGGGGCCCTAGGACTCCCAGCCACTAGCTAAGGCTGAAAACAACTGAGTACTTTAGAAAATATGCACTAAAACACATAAAACAAGTTAAACCAAGTTATTAGAAAATGAAAGAAAGTAAGTTAAACCCAAGGAAGCAACAACAAACACCTAGCTAACCAATCTCTTCAAAAAATAGCTTACATAACAAGAAATTACTTCTACCCCTCAACCCTTAACCAACAAGTGACACATCCAACAACTAAAATATAACAAGTATCACACACACAAAGAGTCTTGGAAAATTTTAGCAGAGCTTTGTTACTATATTCATCCTCCCTTTTTTACAATGTCAACCCTCTTATTTATAAAGGAGAGGTGAATGCTTAGGGTTAGGTCACAAGACACTTGTCACTTTTGGAAAAGTGACAAGTGGACCAACCCTAAAGTCTTTTTACCAAAAAGTAATCCTATCCAAAAGGTATCTTATCCAAAAGGGATCTTATCCTAAAGAGAACCTTATCCAAAAATAGAATCAAATCAGATTTGATTTGACCCTTTAATTACAATGTATACATGCCAAAAAACAAACTTATGCGAGACTACATATTACAAAAAGTCATTTTTCATAAAATGACAAAAAATTGATATGCCACGTCATCATTTGCCTTGGGATTTGTGCCACCCAAAAATCTCTTTGATTGTTGCCATGTTTTGCAGTTGTAGGTGAGGTGATTTAGTACGGTACCATGCCATCCATGGCTATCGGATTCACCAGGATGAAGCCTCAAGGTGTGGGTAATTTGCAGAGTTCCTTAGGAGGGAAAGGGGCCTTTGGGCTTTGGTCATTGTAAGTAAGGAAATTCCCACTGTTTAAGCACTTTTCAGACCTTATTTTACCCCCCATTTGTTGCCTATAAGTTTCCCTATGAGTTGATCGAAGCATGGCTTTGATTTGGGCTTGTTTCGGTGAGGGGACCTCTTGGGCCTGAACCTTGAGAGGTTTTTCCCCTATACCAAACAGCCGCAAAAATGATTTTTATTTTTCCCACATTGTATCTCTGTCCCCTACCTTTCCATTGGCTTTATTTTGGCTCAAATCTGACTCCAGATAAGTAAGATATGGCCCCGGAAAGGTACGCGAGAAGCAGCCGGTCGGGAGACTGATCAGAGAAAATATTTAAATTGGGACAAAATTCTGGGCTGAACACCAAAATTGACAGGCTCCTACAGGCCTACATGCCTGTAGCTTAAATGGGTTTTCCTCATCCGACCCAATTTGGCCTCGGAGACCCCCAATTAGGCCTCCTTCTGATGCATGCTTATTGGGCCAATAATGAGTCCATGTCGCTTTGGGACATGCCACTAAAATTCTAGGTTTAATTTATGGAGGGGAATTTCATGGATGCATTTCTAACTTCGCCCCAGTCATTTCAACTATTCATGGGAGAAAATCGACCTCCGTATGGTGAAGTTATGCAATTAAAATGTCCAGTGACCCTTAAGGGGGGGGGTGTGGATTTAAATTTACCATATAGTCTGAACCTATATAAATAAAATTTATTAAAAAAAAAAAATTATTATATTTTCTAATAATAATTTTAATGAATATATATACAAAATATATATTAACAATATATATTATATATATAATTAAATTAAAATTAAAATTAAATAATAAATTTAAAAATAAAATAAATAACAAATTAAACTATATAAAAATTAAAACTATATAACGAATATAAATTTAAAT
>JZKD02S0250156.1:192758-232306 GCA_000966675.3 Picea glauca
AGCCGATCCATTAGTGGTTGGGAGGCCGACCAGCTTCATAAATGCGTCGTTTGGCAGGCACGCGGGTTTTGCACCCCACAGCCGCGCATATGCGCTCCAGATACGAAGATGTTGCACGCGCGCGCGTGCGCGCTCAGTGGGTGCATAGCGCTTTTTAATTTTTTGGCCATTTTGCATAGTTTTGACCCTTTTTCTGTGCTGTGGAGTTAATCCTTGTGCCATGAACGACTGTTTTTCTATGCTGACGATGCGGAGTTCTTGTCACCCTACGCGGACGAAATTTCAGTGATAACACCCATCCTTATTAGGAACTTATCATGGAGCGCCACCACTCCTCAACCCTTCTATTTCAACACAAGTGTGTGTAGTTTCCTCTAACAGAACAGATATCAGAGACAATACTCCTTCCACGGAGGTCCCTCCCCACATCGTCGTTCCACCAGCCATAGAAATACTACCTCAGTAATTCCCTGAGAACACCACCACACCACCTGTCCCGAATTCCCCCCCCTCAAGGGGCACATCCTGGTTTGGGAAACAGTCCCCCAAGCTATTACCCAAATCCCATTTTTCTACCCCCCACCTGGAGTCCAAGCGTTCCAGGTCACGGCTACTCTCACCCTTCCTAACATGGTTCTCACCATCCATGTATCGTATCTCCACCCACCCTTTATGGTTCCTACACCATCTCTCCCTCCTCAGACAAAAGGATTACCAATGCAGATTCCAGTACAAACCCCCACCACACCAGCCCCACTCCCAACTAGTGAAAACACTGCCACTACTGGGGGGAGACAAAGCAAGAACGAGCCCACAGCTCCACTCCCTCTCAGGGCTCAACCTCCTTGTGCACTATGAGAAAAAGAAGGACACCCCACTAACAGATGTCCTACTCTTCCCGAGTTACACAATCTTATCCATCTCCCCAAAGAAAACTCATTGCTTTCCACTCCACCAAGTACATCCACCACTACTATGGAGTCCTCAACCACATGCAAGAAATGGTTACAAACTAATTTCACTTGTGCCATATGCTCAGATTATTTCCATTACACTCATCATTGTGAAGCTCTACCTCAGTTCTGCCAAACATTAGCCATAGTGCACCTCACATCTTGGCCTGATCCCTCTCAGGCTCTCCCTACTGATGCTAACATTAGGGACATTCGTCATATATCTTCGTCCGTCTCTGAGCGAAAGAGGTCTCACCCACAATGTCTTGACATTTGGTTTATGTTGAGCGGGCCATCACACCCCGCACATGATATCCCTACCACGTCCTCACCCCACAAGGACCATGACACTTGCCTGTTAACAGTTCCCCCTATCATCTCCCAGGATCCCATGTATTCTCGCATTTTCCACTACGACGAAGAATGGAATGTGCTCCATCATTGAGCGCTTTTTCTCTCACAAGAGGTCTTTCACCCTCTTGAACAAGCTTCATTGTGCACAGTCG
Organism: Picea glauca; assembly: GCA_000966675.3. Classification (NCBI taxonomy): domain Eukaryota; kingdom Viridiplantae; phylum Streptophyta; class Pinopsida; order Pinales; family Pinaceae; genus Picea; species Picea glauca. Next base: position 194,218 of record JZKD02S0250156.1, read on the forward strand.
AAACCAAGGATTTTATTCCTCAAGGGAAAGTTAACTGGTTCAATAACCCTGTTCCTGCCCCCGATGCTTTTGAATAAGGAAACATCGCAAACATCTCCCCCATAGTCAAAATTGGCATTTCCATTAAACCAAGCATCATAGAAGAGATCACCAATGGCAGCGCATGCTCCCCTGAAGAAATAATTGTTTACAAAGCTCTCTTTTAGGAATACCGGTATATTTTTTCCTGGTCATATACGGAGATGCCTCACCTCAACCCTTCTATAGTCGAGCATCGAATCGACACCTGGCCATATATCGCCCTTGTTCATCAAAAGAAATGCCCCCTACACCCATTCAAAGTTGTGGCTATCAAAGTCGAAATTGACAAGTTACGCGTAGTCGGGTTCATTTACCCCATTGCGTACACTTCGTCGGTCTCCAACCCCATCCCTGTTAAAAAAAATAGAGAACTATTTTCATCCGCACAGACTTTCGCGATCTCAACCATGCTTGTCCCAAAGACAACTTCTTAACCCCTTACACCAACCAAATAATCGATGATTGTGCCGGCCACGAGGCACTATCCTTTATGGATGGTTTTTCCAGATACAATCAAATTCAAATCCACCCAGCAGATCAGTACAAAACTACGTTCACAACCCCTTGGGGTACCTTCTCTTATTGGGTCATGCCTTTTGGACTCAAAAATGTTGATGCCACGTTCCAATGGGCCATGACCTATGTTTTTCATGATCTTTCTCACGTCATCCTTTCTTATTTGGATGACCTCACTGCTCGATCCAAAAAGCGCACCCACCATTTAGATGACTTACGCATCATTTTCCAATGGTGTCGCCAGTATAATATCTGCTTGAACCCCCTGAAGTGTGTCTTTTGCATCACATTCGGATGCCTCCTTGGGTTCATTTTCTCCCAACACGGCATCATGGTGGGGCCCCTCAAGGTCCAAGCTATCACAGAAATTCCACCACCTAGGAATTTACACCAACTGCAGAGCCTACAAGGCAAAGCCAACTTCTTACGTCACTTTGTCCTAGACTACGCCACTCGTGTGCATGGTTTTCTTTGCCTACTGCGACATGATATCCCGTTTTGATGGGACAAACATGCTCAAACAGATTTTGATGATTTAAAATCCACCCTATCCAATGCCCCTTTGATTAGTCTCGCAGACTATGATCGTGATTACATCCTCTACTTATCAACCTCAGTTGTCTCAGTCGTAGGAGTCCTCGTCCAATTAGGGGATGATGGTCATGAACATGTGATTTACTACATTAGTAAAAACCTTTCAGGGCCACCCTTGAAATACAATCATGATGAGAAACTCGCCTTAGCAGTTGTCCTCGCAGTCCAAAAACTATGACATTAGATTCTACTTCAAACTACCAAGGTCATAGCAGATTCCAACCCCATGCAATACTTTCTTAGTCCCCGACAAATTAATGGAAAATTTTCCCGATGGATCGTTATCCTCCAAGAATACGATCTAGAGTTCTCTACTCCCAAAAGCAAGAAATCTCTTGTCCTAGCCGAACTCATTATGGATTTTCTCTCAGACGCCAAAAGTTTCCCCATTAATGAGGATTTCCCCTACGAACACCTCTTCTTCATCCCCTCCGATGACCCCTGGTATGATAACCTCATCATCTACCTTCGTACACAACATTTTGGGTCTCATCTTTCTCGATATGACCATCGACGCATTCACCATCAGGATCCCAAATACCTCCTCATCGGAGACATTCTCTACCGACGAGGGGTTGATACCATCATTCGACATAGTCTTACCATCGACAAAGTTGATAGAGTCTTGAACGATTGCCACAACGGCGCTTGCGGTGGTCACCTCTCGGGTATGTCCACTGCCAAGAAAATCATCCAAGCCAGATACTTCTGACCCACTTTGTTTCATGATTGCATCCATGATGTCAAGCGATACGATCAATGTCAGCTTTACGAAGCATGAGATCCAACAGATCTTCTACACCCATTCATCACTGTCGACCCCTTTTGTAAATGGGGCATTGATTTCATGACTTTCAATCCCCCATCTAGTAATGGACACAAGTACATTGTTGTGGCAGTGGATTATTTCACCAAATGGGCCAAAGCCATGCCCATATTTAACAACATTGCTGACACAGCAGTGCACTTTTTATTCAACCACATCATTACCTGGTTCGGAGTCCCACAACAGTTAGTTTCCAATCATGGGAAACTCTCCTCAAAGTTAGGCTTCACCCATGATTTTTCCTCCCCATACTACCCTCAGTCCAATAGACAGGTCGAAGCTATCAATAAATTCCTCAAAACCATGCTACAATCCATCATCAACAAACATAAGACCAACTAGCATCATATTTTGTTTTCTTCTTTATGGGCTTATCGCATGGCAGTCAAAACGGCCACCGGTTTTACACCGTTCCACCTCTTCCATGGGATCAAATCCACACTCCCTATCGAGTAAAAAATCCCCACCTTACGCACTTCCATCGATCTCTTACCAGACATTGCTCCAATGGAGCAGCGCTTGCTGACCTTAGAGTCCCTTGATTAAGACCATCAATCTTTATTACAGCACAACAAGGCAGCTAAAAAATGATCCAAATCCACCTTCAACTTCCATGTCAACCTTCATTCATTCAAAGAAGGTGATATTGTGTTAGCCTATGATATCGCCCACGACACCCTTGGCCATGGGAAATTCGAGTCATTATAGCACAGTCCCTTCATCGTCCAAAATTGCCTCACTAAAGGTGCCTACATCTTGGCCTCCCCAGAAAGCTTCCCTCTCAGGGAACCAATCAACGGGTTATACTTGAAGAAGTTTTACGCCTAAGCGTAGCCCCCCTATCCTAGGTTTTTCTTTATAACAATTTGTAGATTTTTAGTATTATTTACTACCACCACTCCCCATGTTTGATCTATCACCCGTGTTACTGACAGATGCATCATCCATCAGCCTACCACATTGGTTACGCTGACGATGCTAGCCGCTGGACCCAAAATCTCACTTCAGCTGCTTGGGCCCTCTATTCTCCCTCACATGTGCTACTCCATTCCAACAACATATGCTTATGTCTGACCACCGACAACCAATTTGAATACATCGTCGTCATTGGTCTCCTCGCTGAGGCCAGTCACTGCCACATTCGTCACCTTAGCGTTCTATTAGATTCCCAGCTTGTCGTCCTATAGCTCAAAAACGTGTATCATGTTCATGATCCGTGCCTCTTTCACAAATACCTGCAAGTTAGACTCCTATCTCGCAACTTTGATTCCATCACATTTACACATATTCCAAGAAACCTCAATCAAGTAGCAGATCATATGGCTAACCTAGTATTAGATTGGCATTTATCACATTAAACAACATCGTATACACAACATACATCTGTCAACACATAGAATAGTCATCATACATCACATCCACAAAACATAAAGACGCGCATGATAAAAATGTATCCATCATATATATATATATATATATATATATATATATATATATATATATATATATATATCATCAAAGCCATAAATGTTTACAAAAATAGTTATACAATTGTCCATAGGCTCGTAAGTCCCATAACCCTTATGAGTAAAAAAATTGATATCCTATACCCTATACAAAATTGGGCCCATAAACCCATATACATAAAAAATCGGCACTCAAGGTACCCCCAGAGCTCCCCCTCGAGGTCCTATGTCAGTCGAAGGTGCCCCCCAGCTGGGGGCCCTCCAGCTCCAGGAGGCATCCGACCAGTCATTGTTGCCCCCACCACTACTACTCTGCGGATCAGGGTCTGCCACTCTCCTGGTACCCCCACACACTGGTCCAGGACCTCCTCATCCTATATTCCCATATGCCCTCAGGTACACCCTGGAGGACCCGCTTGAACCACTGGTGCAGATCCTCTAGCATCACCTCAGAGTCCCCCTGTGGCTCTTTGGAAGGTCTCGCACCAGCATCATCTCGTCGGTGCCTCTGTCTAGCCCTCGGCTCTGCAGGCTCATGTCGAGTCGGCTCTCGTTGAGTCGACCCTCATCGAGCCAGCTCCCCGATGACCTTTGCCTCACATCCCCGGGGTCCAACATCTGTAAAACAACACCAGATATAAGGTGAAAATCCATATATCTGTGTGATATATACTATCTACCAAAATCATAACAAAAAATACAATACATACCTCTATGATCCCAGTCCTCCCCAAGAGGCAGCACCATGTTTGGATATTTTCAGTAGTCCATACCCACATATGGATATCTCATAATCACCTGTGGCATATAGCACCACACTCGAACCACCATGGCCATGAAATAGTGGCCACCCTCCCCAACTCCATGACAAGCCAACACATGGTCTCACCGCATCAATCGTAGCTCTCGTCACCCCACTGGCTCTAGTAGAATCCTCAGGCGCAGTAGGGGCACCCTCTCCAAAAACCAGGCCACTAGCATGGACCCGAATGCAAAGTCACCAGAATTGGCTCATCAATATCGGTTTAGCTAGGACATGATCTTGGTGTGAATCAACACACCCCATGCAAACAGGTCCCCATCCAGGACTTCCTCTACCACCCTCAGCTGACCACTAGTGATCTGCTAACTCCCTAAGGGTCCATAGATCCTCACCACCATCATTGTGGTGCACTTAATCAATAAGTCATCAATGGCATCGATACGGATGACCGAAACCGACATAGGGTTCGTCCCAAAGTAGTGTCGTGCCACCATAGTCTCCACCCTGTCCTCCCTCGGTAGATGGGGATCGACGTCTAGTGCCCTCCCACAGAATGGGAGTCTCATCAAAAAATACACATCCTCTGTAGTAAAGAATGTCAATTGATCCCCCCACACTATAAAGCACAGAAAATTAGTGCTCCACATCCTAATGAGAAATTGTAGCAAGTACTCTTGTGACCGTATAAGGGGGTAGTCAAATAACTTGAGCAACTCGCAGGCTGCCAAGTGTCTACGCACGCCAGGTTGCGCCCTCGGAGCCTCTCGTAACCAGTCCCAGTCATGCTCCCACCATTGGACCGACATCATGTGCTAGAGTCTGTTGATCATCTGCATCCACCCAAAAACATTTGATGAGCCTCATCATCCATCAAAAAGCATAAAATATCAAAAATCTACACCCCTTAACCTGCTTACAATGCACGGATTTGCCCCATCTAGTTGCACACCTGTGCGCAACTATTCTTCAGACAGTTGCGCATTAATGCGCAACTTTTATTCAGACAGTTGTGCATTAATGCCCATCTATGTCTTCAACAGGCACACATGGGTGCACAATTTTTGGTCAGACAAGTGTGCATCCAATGCACGCATTTCTGGCTAGCCCCCGCACACATGTGCGCAGCTATCTCAGAGACAATCGCACATTATGCGCACAATTTCTCACCACATCTTATTGAAAAATCCCACACATAATGTGTAGGAAACCGACTTATACCCACGCACACATGCACGGGTATTTCCCCTTTTCCCGCACACTTGTGGGTACCTACTCTTAAAACCCCATGTACGACCATCCATACAACCCCTACCTACAAACTATCATGGATGATAGGACCACTAACATTTCTCTCATGGCTCCAGGATCCGTAGCCTCACGCTCCCATAATCTCTAAATCTCCTCAGAGCTCTCTCGTCATCTCAGCAATAGTGATAGTTACAAACAAGGTGGCATTGTGATCCCACCATCCATATATAGCCCCTTTTTCCCAACTTCCACACTCTGTTACAGGAGCCCAGAGCCTCTATTTTCCGATCTATTCTCAGCCATGAGATCCTGATCTAGCCATCTACACATTCATGTTCTCTAGGAGATCATCTGCACTTTTCCTCGGAGAAGCATTTTTTTCATGCCACATTCAGGTACGCATGCTCACTGTCAATTTTATCAAATAATTGTTGTATGTTCTTTGTCATCAGATATTGTTCACGTCGGGTATTTGGTTTTCATGTATGTAGGTACTTGTTCAGAAAAATTACAGCCCCTTCAAGTATACGTTTGACACCGGCATGTAGTTACTCCCTCTGTTACTAATGCATATCACAGTCACACCCTCCGACATTTACCTTTAGGGTCCCTACATTTGTCTTTGCAGTATATTTACATCTGCCATACTTTGATACTGTCATCTGATAGCACTCTCTGCCACATGAGTTGTCCCATTCATAAGTTCCCCTTGGAAACTTGACACTCATGTTGATTTCACCCCCTAGGTTTGCGAGTCTCGATAGTATTTTTCACTTCCGAGAATGAACCCCATACTTCTTCTCCTCATATTTCTAACCTTTCCAATGGACTCCCCAGTCATATCATCTTGGTTCTATTGACTGCATATCCACAACTTCATTATCCCTCCATCTCATCCACCATCAGTTTTCCCATCTGCAGATTTTCCTCCATTCACCTACCTAATACAAAAGCCCACCCATGGGGCCCCAACCCTCCACTAGTTCTCTTTCACAACCTTGTGCCCTAAATAGGCCAAGCCATATTTCATCTGGGCACCCATTTCTATATCTCTACACTCAACCCAAATTATTCTTTATTTCTTTGGTAATTGTATAAAGCCTTTATTTCCAGCATATACATAGATTTTTGTCGTCACCCTTGATGGACTTCTTCACCTGGAAAAGCATCCCATGTCGCCCTTGGTTGGGGCATCCACCTTCCTTTTCATACAGACATTGTTCACAAACCCTAAGTATCCCAAGTCCATGTACCCATGATCTTCGAGTTTTCCCACTTTCTTAGCCTCTGGCATAGTTTAACCCCATATCTAGTTCTCCCCCTGACACTAGATTAATTTTTACGGTTGTTGCCACTCCTCCCTCAACACCCCAACCAAGGGCAGTCTTGAGTCCCACAGCATTTTGACTTCGTTCATGTTACTCGTTAGTACCTGATCTCATCTATTACTCAATGGATTTCCAGAATCCCTTAGCTTCTTGGTGTCACATCTCCCTTCATGTCGACATCAACACAGTTTCCAGAAGGGAGGCAGTATCTTTACTCTTATTACCTTTTCAATGAGGATTATGAGACGGCACAGAGAGAATCATCATTTTTTTCTTATTCTGTAGACCCCCATAACATTTGAATTCAGCAAACTCTCATGTTAAGGTGGGTCTTACTATTCAACCGTTGTAGTTGTTTCATACCATCCGAAGACCTTTAAAGTTTATAGGCCATCAATGCCTATGAGTCATCAACAATTCTTACAGTCATCCTTGACTCCCTTCAGATCTTGTTCACCATTCAGAATTGTCATCTGCCATTATCAACTGCCCCCAAGGGTGGTGTAGTTATCTACACTTGCATCCACCATCACTTAAAGTCCCACATTTTGGTTTCATGACACGAGCATGGGGCATACCCTCCTCATTTGTACACAGATTTTATTTTCTTCTCCTAGGGAAAGGTTTGGGTCCCACAGTTTTCCCTCTCCCTTCGGTGGATCACTCTTGCAGTTCCTCTCTTCACTCTTCCTTACAATGGAACTCTTAGCAAAAGAAACATTCATGTATTTTGGCTATACGTATGCTCCTAACCTCACACATTAGGGGGCATATGTTATCACTGAAAAATTGTCCGCAACATTGCACATGATGGTTGAAGAAAGACATCAATTCCAACAGCAATTAGTCCACTTACAACACCAAAATTCATCCAAAAGACAAAAAACTATATACTTGGTTCAAAAATCAAAGTGCGTAAATTCACCAAAGGAAGTGCACACACAATGCGCAGAATGTGCGGGCTAACACAACCCTCAGTCCACACTTCCATGAATGACACATTTATGAATCTTTTTGGCCTCTCAACCACTTCTAGTCCAACCACCAACATGATTTGACACTCATATCTGAGTGAAATCTAGCTGGGAGGTTGTTCAAGGGCTAGGAAGTGCCCTAAAAGGCCCCTTGTTCACACTATGAACCAATTATATCTTGCCATGAATGGATGTTATAAATATATTCCATGGGTGTGCTAGAAAAATAAGAACTTCAAGGTATTGTTATGTTGCAAGAATTCTTCTTTGAGAATCCTCTTTTCTCTTTGAATCATTCAAGCACCATTGCAAGGGACATTCCACTCACCTCTTGAGGGAATATGCATTGTATTTATTCACCATTGTTATTTGCCATTTCATGAAGTTAAGAGATCTTTATTAGGGAACTCAAGATCCCTCCCTAGGAGGAAGAGGGGACTCATAAGTCTCTGCCTTTCTCTATGGTGTTTAGCCTATCAATATATTGATCCATTGGTAGGTATATATTGGTCATTTTTTTATTTTTATGGTTCTACTTCTTCAAGTTTCTCTAACATTTATTTCTTAGTTGTTTTTAGTTTTTATTTACTTGTTTCATGTGTATTTGGCTATCTAATCAACTCACAAACTTCTGTCTTTTTTAGTTGACTTAACTAAGAGTGCAAGTGTTGTTTTTTTGCTCACCCATGTGACAAAACCAACACAATAGGAGGGACACTTATCCGACAAGAGAAGACTGTAAAAGATTTATGTTGGTCAAGTGGACTGGGGAGTGATCTCTCTCCTTTAAAGACCAAAAGTGCACATGGAAAAGTCAAGGAAAAGGAAAATCACTTGACACAACCATACACTCAAATTTCTTAACAAGGCGCTCTTAGAGGTATTAAATCCCTAGCCAGGGATAAATAATGATCCTACTCTCCCTAAACCTAAGGGGAGTTGGAGGGGCTTTCAATAGACCTTCCCTCCGAAGATTATTGTCGAACATGTTACCTGATATTCTCTTTTTCCAAGAAACATTGATGGAAGATAAAAAAGCGCGAGCTTTTGTTAGTACCCATCGACCAAACTAGGTGGTGTGTGTTGTCAGTTCGGAGAGGCGTTCTAGGGGTCTCTATGTTGCATGGGATCCTCTAAAATTTACTCTTTATTCCGTTTTAAGTTGTGGTGGAATTTTTTTGACATGTATACTACATGAACTTAATATGTCGGTTTCCTTGGTTAACCACTACGGGCCGTGTACAGATCATATTTTTTTATGGGATAAGGTGGTTAACAGTGGATTGCTAGACAATAAAATTTAATTTTTGCAGGTGACCTTAATTTCACCTTGTCTATGGGAGAAGTGTGGGGTGACAAATCTCAGTTGGACCCTTTGGCATGGTTTTTTAAAGAAATTTTTTAAGAAAAGGGGTTAGTGGATATTATCCCTATTGACTATGGGCCCACTTGGCATAATGGCAGAGGTGGGACGGAGGAAATTGTTAAAATATTGGACATGATTTACATGGTTGAGGACTTGCTCAAGTTTGTAGGGAGACATAGGTCTTGGGTAGCCCTACCCTTTATCTCAGACCATGCACCTGTTATGATCCAACTCGACAATTGTCAAAGAAGGGTGACTTTCCCTTTCAATTTGAATCCCTATTGGCTGGGGGGAGAGGGTTTCAGGGAATTAGTTACTGAGGTATGTAAATCTATTTCTTTTGAGGGAGAATCCTCAGCACAAAAAAGACTCGTCTGGAAACTGAAAGTTTTGAAACTAAGATTGAAAGATTGGGGAACTGATCTAAAGCGTAAAAAACACCTGGAACTTTACTTGATACAGGAGAAGCTAGGTAAGTTATACCTTGTGAAGGATCTTACGTCTGATTTAGGGGACTCTAATTTACAAATCAAACTTCTTGAGTAAAATCGAAGTAAGATTCTCATGGAAGAAGAGGAATTGTGGAGACAAAGTAGTTGAGAAACTTTCCTGCAGAAAGGTGACCAAAACACCAAATTTTTCACCATTTTGTGAACCATAGGTGAAACCGCAAAGCTATCTGTGAAATCAAGGATGACTGTCACTCGAGACAGGAGGCACTAGTATCAAAAGCGGTGATACATTTTAAATATTTCTATATGGAAACTGGATAGAATACGATTCTGGAGCAAGTGAACACAATCTAACTTTTTCCCTGATTTATTGAGAAGATAGATAGGCTAGCCATTGAAGGGCCTTGCACTAAAGAATAAATCCAGGGAGTTCTCAAGGGATTCGCCAAGGACAAAATTCATGGACCAGATGGGTGGACAGTGGAATTATTCCTCTTCTGGTAGGGGACAACACTCTAGAGGCAGTATAGGAGTCAAGGAGGGAGGGAACTACAAATATATACTTAAACTCAACATTTCTAGCCCTCATTCTGAAGGTGAGAAAGCCAACCACTTCTGGGGACTTTAGACTTATAGAACTGTGTAACTTGGTGTACAATATTATTGCAAAATTCATAGCAAACATGATTAAACCCGTCCTCTCAAAGGAACTTTCAGAGGAGCAACTGGGATTTCTAAAAGGTAGACACATACTGGATGCAATGGGAACATCCCATGAATGCCTCCACAACATTAAAGTAAAAAATATGAAGGCTATTATTCTTAAACTTGATTTAAAGAAGGCATATGACTGTGTTAATTGGGATTTTCTTAGGTTGATCCTTCTCCAGACCGGATTTGGCCCGTTGCTTACAAACTCGATTATGTGATGTGTAACCACTGCTACTTTCTTTGTATTGATCAATGGTGGAACTAATCCTTTTTTCTAGAGTGGATGTGGCCTCGGGAAAGGGTGCCCTTTATCACCACTGCTTTTTATTTTATTAATGGAAGCACTCTTCCTTCTACTTAAAAAGGCTCAGACAGAGGAGATCATTACAGGTGTTAAGATTTCTCGCTCCTAGAAGATTCTCAATCTCTTCTTTGTGGATGATGTCCTCATTATGACCAGAGCTTGTTTAAATGAATGGAAGGCCATTGACTCCTTAATGTCTACTTTTTGTCGATATTTTGGACTCCTTATAAATTTTCTCAATTCTACCTTACATTTCTCAAGATTATCATAGGACGAGCTGAAGCCATTTAAGTCACTCTTTCCCTACAATTTTGTGGACATTTTGGAAGGTTTCAGGTACTTGGGTTTTTTACTTAATCCCACGAATTATAGAGTTGAATATTTATGTTGGCTCATCCACGAGTATGAGAAGTGGATCGGGCTCTAGTGCCACTGCTGGATTTCCTTGGGAGGACGGTGTGTATTGGTTAAATCAGTATCGGAGAGTCTTCCAGTCTACTGGATGATGGTAGCCATTATTCTGACATCGGTTCTTACCAGGATCAGACAACTGATGTTCAATTTCTTGTGGTTAGGAAGTGGGGAAAAGGAACGGATTCATCTTTGCAACTGGGAGAACATTGCTAAACCAAAACCACATGGCGGATGGGGGGTCAATAATTTACCTTTGTTTAGCAGATCTTTAGTTGTGAATACTTTGTGGCACTGCTTGATGAAAGACAACCTTTGGCACAGAGTGCTAAAGGATAAGTATCTTCCTACTATCTATGTTTTGGCCTGGTTGAGAACCTTTCTGAAGCATACCCACAAGGCTTCGATCTTTTGGCGAAGCCTAGTTAAGTTCATGGAGGTAATCAACTAGTGGTTGGCCTGGAATCTTGGTACGGGGAATTCAATATGCATTGGAGAGGATCTGATCCTAGGCCTAAATACTTGTTCTAGGTTATCCCCCTCTCTGATTACAGCTCTAAAGTGGGAAGGCATCCATTATTTATTTCAGGCTAGAGGAACAGACAAGATAGGGGTCGTTTGGCACAGTGGAAATCAAGTGAAGATTTGGGGTTCACGGGTGTAGAGGCTGCAGAATGGGATCTGTTTTGCAGAGCCTTGATAGCTTCTGGCATTGAACTGATCGACAGATCGGATACACTTATCTAGACTGGGGGAGACTGATCGAGCTACATTACAGCAAAAAATGCATATGAGGCATTAGAAAATAAATATTGGTTATTTAGCAGCAACTGGTGGCATCGAAGACTTTAGACATGGGACCTTGGGACAAAGATAAAAATATTTACATGGATCTTGTTGGAAGATAGGGTCCTTACGTGGGACAACCTTCAGGGAAGGGGATGGTCCAAGCCAAGCATTTGTGGGTTATTCCATCAAGAGGAAGAGACGGTCTTACATATTATGACACACTGTAGTTTCTCCAAGCAAGCTTGGCTACAGGTCACTTTAGCACTTAAATTAAACTACAAACGGACAAGAGCCACTCTTCAATCCTAGTTTCTAGATTGGTCAATTAACTGTACACCCTTTCCACATTTACTAGCCATTTTTTGTTGGAATCTTTGGCTGGAGCAAAATCGGGTATTATTTGATACTAGTCATCCCTCTTTAAATCTAATTTCTCATAGGATACTTGGCGTTATAGGCATTCCACGGGAAAGAGATCATCTGGTCTGACCTTCTCGCCACCCTCCAGTGCTCTCTAGGGGATCACCAACAAGGTGGTTTGACGGAGCTGCTCAGGATCGAGGTTTGAAAAGTGGTGTTGGTGGTGTTGGTGGTGTTGGTGGTGTTATTGGGATTGATGAGCATATAAAATTTAGATGGTCACTAAATTGTGGACCAGGTACAAACAATAGAGTCAAGCTTTTGGGAGTTTGGGCCCTTCTTACTGTAGCAACTTGATTACATATTTAGGACCTACAAGTTTTTGGAGACTCAAAAATATTCATAGATTAGTTGAACAAGAGAGGTAAAATTCATATCCTTAATCTACATTGTTGGAAATAGAGGGTTAAAGATCTGGCAGAAGGTTTCAGTACCCTTTGTTTCACCCATGTCTTTAGAGAGTTTAATCAACATGAGGATACACTTTATAAAAGTGCATTGAACTTCCAGGAGGGTAGCATAAATTACAACTAGGTGGTATATGGGCACTTTGTCCCCAAATTGATACTTAAGCTCTGGTAAAGATACATATTTTTTGTAGATCTTTCATCATGTTCAGCGACTATGATCTTAGGTGACTATTTTGTGCCATGCTTCAGGAAATATGTACATTTTGTGTTGGCGCTGATTGGAGGTATTTTGTGGATTTCTCAACATATTATTAACTTTATGGTATTGGTCAATACTATTTTTATTCCTTCGAGAGAGGTGGAGAGGAGCAATTATATCTCTATGAACTGTGTAACTCAAATTTTCTGAATGTAAAACTTTATATATTAATATAAGTGCAATTTTCTGTGAAAAAGAAACTAAAGATAAAAGATATAATACTTTCTATGGGGTTTCATGCCATATTAATACTCATTTTCTTCTCTATGATAATATCAGCTCACACTTTGTAATATTTTAAGTGTCATATTAATACTCATTTTCTTCTCTATGATAATATCACCTCACACTTTGTAATATTTTAATTCATTTAAAATATAGTTGAGGCACCTTTTTTATATTCTATTTATCCTCGACCAATGATAAGATGACACTTAAATTTTTCCACACAAATGAACTCTATTGGAATACCAAATCTTTTGTGGCACAAGTCTTGCTAGCCAAAGAGCTTGGTTGCAAGGAATTTCGACTGAGGTTAGATGTGTTGGAAAATCAAAATAGGTTGTTGGTCACTCTTTGTTCATGGTTGGTGAAGAAACATGATGGATCCACTCAATTGGCTCATGATGGCACCTCATATGATTCTCAGGCTCATCTTCCCATGGAAATGGATGAAGGGCCTCCTTAGTTCCGCTCTCAAGTTCATGTAGCATGAAGGCTATGTTCGATTTTCCTTTCCATTTGAATAATTCTTAGTTGGGTTATCATAGATTTATAGTCAAGTTTGATTGTAGTCTGATAGGAGTAAATCCTCAGTTTCTTTTTGGATATTTTAGGTTTGCTCAGATCTCGGTCTTTTAACCTAGCCTAGTTTCCCCTTGGGCAAGCCAACAATTTCTCTGTCTTGCTAATTTTTTCCACGGATAGGCATGGCCAAAATTTTAGGCCTATGAATTTTCATGTATATTTTGTTTATATTGCAATAGAGTAGATTGCTTACAAAAAAAATGACAAGGTGACACTTACTAAACTAAGTTTATTACAATTCATAAAAAATGACTAAAAAAAATATACACAATAATTATGCTCTCAATTCTTATAATAAAATGTAGTTAAGGCATAAACCATAACTAAAACTAAAAACTATAATAGCATTGAACACATAGATCTGTGGAGGCAAGAGTGGGTGGGGTAATCCTTAACCAAGGACGAAATATCAGGATTTTATAAATTCATGGAACATTAGACATGCCACCAATAACCAAGTCGAGGTGTATGCTCTTCTCCAAGACTTGCAATTGGCCAGGAAACAAGGCACGGACTCTATTACCCTGTTGGGAGATTCAAAAATTGTCATCAACCACATGAGGTTGAAGTCTTTGCTTTCTGATATTCATCTAAGTTCAATATTCTGATGAATCCAACAAGAGATGGAAACCTTCCAATGTCTGGTTCCTTTCCACATTCTTCGGCATAATAATTCAATCGCAGATCTTCAAGCTAATATGGCTATCAGAGACATGTTTGGTACATTGAGGGTAAATGGGTGCCCCTCCCTAATTCATATCCCATGAGTAGACGCAAGGGAATTAGCCACAACCCATACATGGAGTAGTTCACCAAGGCATTCAAGCCATGTCAGAAGCTTAAGGAAGGGATGCGTGGCAATGTTTTTTGGACATATTCAGGGCTCCACCACTCACACGAGGAATGCTCTAGACCTGCAGCCTCCCCCCCCCCATCATGGTCTTTACATATTGTACCTCCTCTTCAAGCGTGCATGTGTTAATATTCCCACAAAAAAATTGTAGTCACTTCACTTATCTTGGAATTGCATCGACATTATGGTTTAGGTACACTAGATTTAGTGGTTGGCATCACCCTCACACCCATTGACATCATACACGTGGGACTCAGAGCTCAATCCTACTATGAAAGGGTTGATTCTCTGTGTGAGTGTATCTCCCACCTTATGGATATGATGGGAGACTCAATTCATCCTCCCTGGATGTGGTTTCTCATTAGCTCGGGTTGTATTTTAACTGGGTTGAAACATGGATCATCATAAAATAATTTGGAGCAATTTGGAGATATGTCCCTGGGCCTGCACTCGCCTACTAAGACACTTAAGCTTATCCATCCTTCAATCTTCAGAGTGCTCAGAATTATGGCTAAGGGGTGTGATGGCAGTTTGCAGATGAGAAAGGAACCACCGAAAGAGGACCAGCCTGAACTCCCCAACTTAGTTTAGGCACTCCAAATACAAGTAAGTGGTATTTCATCTCAAGTTCAACTTAGTTTAGGCACTCCAAATCCAAGTAAGTGGTATTTCATCTCAAGTTTTCGCAGCTTTAGATGTATTGGTGGAACACATGCAAGGACAACAACAATTACATGATGAGTGTGTTGCTTTGAGGTCTCAATTGGAGGATATTTGATTATGTCTCAGCTCCACTATGCCTACTCAAACAACAACAACCAATTCAGAGGGTGCCTCTTCTCCTGGTCCTCATCAACATATTTCAACCCTGAATTCAACTCTTGATCCTAAAGATGTTGCCTCGGGCAACAAAGACCCACCGACCTAGTAAATTCTAGATGAAGTGACTTTGTATTTTGATTCTAGGAATGCTTTACAAGTTATACTATGGGAACTCTTTTGTATTACAGTCCCTACCTAAGTTAGTAGTTGATCTTCATGAAATCATAGTTAGTTATCATCCTGGTTTTTAGTTTTTTTGAATGAAAGATTTTTTTATATGTATGCACTCTATCTATGAGTTCTCTCGCAACTTTTATAAATAAAATTTCCCCAGTTTTTTGTTTAAAAAAAAAACATTGAACTCAGAGATTGCAATATTTCAATTCTTATAAAATATGGTTAAACAACTTTTTATGTGTTCCATTCAACATTGATCAATGACAACATGAATAGTTCATGAAAGTTACTAAGACAAATTTACACGATAACACTACACTTATTCTTATAAAATATGACTAAAGTTTGAATGAACTTAAGCTAAAAACTATAATAATACGAACTTAAATTTTATAATACTTTAATTATTATAAAATATGATTACGGGACTTCTTATATATTATATTTAACCATGAACAATAAAAATATGACTCGTGTGAAGCTAAGTTCACAATAGTTTATGAAAAATGATAAAGAAAAAATGCATTATAACTATGCTCTCAATTATTAGTTCCTATGGATGGCAAGGACTCTAACATTCAATTCATCATTGACCATTCATTAGTTTTCCTTTGACTACAAATATTTTTCTTGTCCAATGTCGTACATATGCTTAACAAAATAATTATTTTTTTATAATATTTAAATTACTTTTATCACACATGCGATTGGCTAACCAATTCAAAGTCTTATTGTCGAGATCTAACAGAATGCATTTTTTTAGTCTTAGGTTATACCTAAGTTTTGAGTTTTAATCGTTGAACTCACACACAATGTAATTTTTTTCCAATCTTAGATAACCTAAGTTTGGAGTTTTAATCTTAGATAACTATAGCATCTATTCATTGAGGTCATTAAATGTATGTCAATGAAATAAATACAAGTGATGTCATATATTGGATGTGAAGTGAAATGTTGCCATGTATTTGTTTTTTAACAAGATTGTAACAAAATTTACAATTATAGTAGTTGCAAATTGTTTAGTGCACCTGTAGACTCACATGAATTACAGTGAGTTGGTGAATGTGTATTTGTTTGGCATGTGCGTCCCAGAGATGTTGATAGTGGAGTATCCATACCGAGAGTGTGGGAGTGTGGTGAATACCTTTAATACAATCAGGAAAGGGGAAAAGCCTCGGGTGTTATAAAGTGTAAAGAATATGATGACCAGAGACTTGATAGAGAATTGCTTGGAGCCACTGGATAAAAGGTTGTATGCATCTATGTTGTTAAACCATCCATTTTTTCAAAAACCGAAAAGTAGCGATGTGCTAACAGATCAGTATGCTTTGAAAAATCCATCATAAGCACTCCTATAGAGTTAAGGAGGATGAAATGATACTGGACAAGGCATGTTTTCATTACAAATTTTGTGATGTGGGTGATCCCTTGTAGGGGCAATTGGAGATGCGAGAAATCAATACAGTTTGGGGCGAGCAACCGACTAGAAATACAGACCATATCAGACAATAGATAGGATTTATGAGGTAAGAAAGAGGAGTTACCATGCAATGTTAATATGCAGGAAGAGGGAGATTGTGCAAATTATTATATATTTTATTCACGTTAAAATTTCCAGTGGCTTGAAACATTATAAGTTTCCTTATCCTTCCATTTAAATTCTTACGAATAAGCATTTGTTGCATCATCATCTGATCTCTTTAACCTTTTAAATTTATGTCGTAAATAATACAAGCTTTCATATAGTTTTAAGATAAGTGTGATATGTGTGTGACAGAAGCGCTTCATTGGTTCTTGAGTCAGTTGACCTGACCATACTAGTAAATGTGGTTAATAGATTGGCATAAACTTGGTAATGATAAATAAAACTTGTTACACTAAGTTATAATTGCATGAATATGCAATGAAGTATCTAGAGCCCAATGCTTGAATTGGAATTTGGAACCCGAATGTACATAGTCCAACATTACACACTTTCAGTCTCTTTTCTTTTATCAAGCTCCAGTAATCTTGTTTCTCTAAATATTAAGAAGAGGCATGGGTGTTAAGGAATCAAAATCGCCTTCAATATGCCTTATCTGTCATTATGGATAAGATCTAGTGAAGAGATTTATGTATTTCACTCAACTCTATTTGAGATTAGTCCCAAAGAATTCATAATCCTCTCGAAGCTCCTCTAGCACTAATTTCCCACCCTTTATCATTTCTCCAATTTTTATTTCCTATTTCCAGCATTGCTTTAGATTCTATTTTGGTTTCTTGTAGAAGAAAAATAGATGGTCATTCTGATTTGATAAGGACTCTCATTGTTGTTATCTTCCCATCACAGCTTCCTAGTCCTCTATGGTTCCATGAGATTACTTTCATTATCTAAATATCAGATTTGTGGACACTTCACCATCTACATGATAGATCATGTCCAATGAAGTCTAGATTCCAAGTTGTTTTTCTTTAGTTGTTTCTTCTTCCCCTTTTTCTCTGTTTGGTTTTCTCCCTGACTTTTTGGGTATTTTGGCTTCTTGTTCTCCCTCTCATTCTTTTCCACGTTGTTGTAATGATTTTTTTATTTGTTTTCTTATGACCATTCTATATGGAGGGAGTATCTCTAAAGATGTTTTTGAACTTTCTTTAAGAGATCCATGCATCCCAATAGATGGGGATTTTTCAAGGGTCCAAAAAGTGTTCACAAAGGGTTGATGAAATGTAACGCCATGTTTCCCCCAGCTTGTAATTAATCTCAAAATAGGATTACCATGCTAAGGCATGTGGATGATGTAAATGTATTATTATTAAATTGCCCATAACTGATTGTTGGGGGGTGAAGCCTTGAAGTACGAGCCATGATATCTCTAGAGGAAAGAATCAGTTAATGAAGGAAATGACTGGTGGTTGAATAATCAACAACCTCCATGAATGGAAACATGGGTTGTCATCCCGAAGTACCACAGAAACTTGTAGACCTGAGATTCCTTCTAACAAAAGGAACATGATGGGTCAAAAACCCTCCAAAAGAAGGACGGTAACCGTAAGATACAGAAGCAGATAGCGAGAGAGGAGACACTAGAAAAGGGCGCAAGCTCGGAAGGAGGTCCGCGAACCAAAAAGGAGTGCAGAGAACATGACCTAAAGAACCAAAACGTGAGCTTGATGTTGAGCAAGCATCTGATAAACCTCACAGGGTCTCTATGAAAGAGAGAGTCTCTCTGAGAGATGGCGTATATTCCCTAGTGATATCATGGCTTGGCACCGAGGTGGCCAGAGTGCTAAGAATGAATGCCTCTAAGCCTATGGTTGGGTGGAAAGGCACACACCCACAGTCAGTTAGTTGGCTACAGCCTGTAATAGATAAGTGTTCTCATACCTTGTGTAATTGAGCTGTAACTATGTAATCAAGTTGGATATCATGTGAATGACTCACGGATATGCATGTTTGTTTAATGATTATACTATATCTCTTTATTCTTGTTTAAATTGTGTATTTAAGTAAGTATGGATTTGTCTGATTTGTATACATAAATGCCCGAGCCCTATGATGGATTAAGTTAAAATAAGTGGATTGTGAGTTCGTCTACCTTGGCCATGGTTTTCACGGGTGCACGTCGACACTCCTAGTTGCCCAGAGTCTCTGGGAGGATGGAGTCTATTAAGCTCAGGAGAGGTATTACTAATATGCATGGAGTCTCTATGAGGTGGGCAGAGGTCAAGAACCTCTTAAGTCCTAGAGTTGAGGAATGAACGTAAGGGGTGCGAAGAAGAATTATTCCAAGCATTATGTTCAAGAGAAAGATCGCAAAGCTCTTAATCCTTTCAGAACCAACAAATCCCAGGAAGAATAGTGAGACTCAAGTATCGAAAGGGAATATCCTTTCATTTGGAAGATGATCGGACAAGATTTGTTCGAGAGGGTCCAAGGTCTGTCACGATCGTTAGATTTGAAGAAGGAGTGCAGGCGTTAACACCTCGACTCCTTCAGTCTTCGCAAGTTTGACGAATGTTGGTAAACATTGTGAAGAGGACAGATCCTATGAAGTCTTAAACCCGAATTCGCGATGCGATATAGATCATAGATCCAAGGATCTATCGAGACCCACCTTGACCGTCAGATCTATGAGTTCGAAGTTCGTGCGATGGGAGAATCACGCGTTGGTGTGACTAAACCTTTCAAACCTGAAGTCGCAATGTGACCTGGACCATTGAATCGAGGAAAGTCATGGACCATCGATATGACGTGAGTGGATTTTGGGGATTGGGAATCGAGGAAAAGAGGCAACAAATATTCCCACTTCGTGAAATGAAAAATCCCGAAACGTGAAGTCCCGATTCGCGAAGAGGTGATCTAGACCATTGGATCGCAGAAGGTCATGGATTGTTGATATGACATAAGTGAAGTTCATAGTTTGGACTTCAGGGAGAAGGAGGTGAGCTAAATTTTGAGTCCGCGAGATGCGAATTCCCAAAATGCTCGAAAGTGGACCCCAGGTCATAGCTGGAGGTCACATCAGTGGAGAATAAGGGAAGGAGCTAGCGCTCACTAGGCTCTAGTTCTGAATTCGAGAAGTTGGGAGAGTCGGGTGACTCACAGCAGAATACTCGGAGTCCTGAAGTCGCGAAGCGCCTTTTGATTAGGCCTGTGGTCACATCCTAAGGTCATATGAAGGAAGGGGCTAGCATTAAAAGCTAGTGCTTGTTGTTCAAATCCTTCAAAGGGGCCAGGAAAGAGCCCACGGCTTTGGAAGAACCTACAATATGAAGAAAGGGGAACCTAGAGAGAGTTAAGGAAAGAAAAAAAATTATGCCCAGCCCCTTAAACGAGCACTTAGGGGTCGGGTGTGTTACAAATTGGTATTAGATAATGGAAACAACACTTGGCCTACTTGGGCTCATGCACGAGTCGTATGAAAATATTCTTGAAGGAAGCCTATCATTTCTTTGGGTAATGATAGTTGATCTTATAGGAGTGGGATTATGTTGAGGAACACTAATATTTAAACTAAAATAGCAATGTGAACGGATGGAAAGGATCTGTAGCAGTAATGATTACTGCTTTAGCGAAGGGTTAAACCTAGTATAGGTGTATAACCCCTCACGATTAGAGGAATGAGTCTGGTGACCATTCCCTAAAAAAGGAGAGAATTTGCAGCTCTCAGGTTTCAAGTGGACTTAGAAACGAATTTTGTTTCTGGGTATGGGAATTGTTGGACAAGATTTTTTTCTAATCAAGATGATGAATGGAGCTGTAGAAATATAGAGCGATTGAGTGAGAAATCGCAACATCCTCCCTTGCATAGTGAATAGGAAACTAACCTGCCAGAGTTCTTGTGGGAGGAGGAGAGTAGCCTCTATCCCTGATTGTTGTTGAACAGAAGGAAGAAGTCTAGGTGTAATGGTCAAGACCGATCTTGACCTAAAGATACTCTGGATTTATAAACCAGGACACTTAGTAAGTAAACATAACTTGAAGTTGCATTTGGGTTGTAAGGGAATAGTCCAAATGTTATTAGTCATTAAAAACTTATTATAATTAAGACAAAATGGTTGACTAAATGTTGATCCTGAATGTGGTAAAGGAAGTGTCGAGGCACTTCTAGAATCCCAAGGGGTCAAATTGACATCCATTGGTGAATGGTAGCCATATAGATATAATTGGAAGCTAGTTTGGCTAATTCTGTTACCTTGGGCATGGTTTTAATTTCCCATAATGCATTTATAAGTTGGGTAATGTTCCACGAAGGTTGAGGCAAGAATGTTTTATTGCTAGTTGTTACCGTATAAAAAGGGAACATGGTTATGACTATGTCTGATTCAACATCCATGCGGATGTCGTGTGAATGTTTGTCAGCTCTCAACTGAGAGGAAAACTCAGTGGTGAGTGTTCCTATGAGGATTGTCATAAGGATGGCAGCAATATCCTTGGAGGAGGATCTAGGAGTCTGAGATGCACGTGAGCTTGCATGATGAATGTTTGGTTAGGCTTGTATTGTTTATGCTTGAGTGCATGGATTTAATGCATTGTGAAGCTTCTTGACATGAAGCATGATAGTAATACCAGTTAGGTATGAATGATATTAAATGTGAAAGTGATGCACATGTATGATGTAAGAGTATAGGTTTACTAAAGGCACGAGGTGACTACCTAAATGAGGGAAATGAGAGATAAGCATTGCACTTGCCAAGATTGAATGAATACCATGGATGCATGGTTGACTCCATTTTGAAGATTCACGAAAGTTTTGTGTTGAATGATAGCTTAAGGGGAATGTGCTCCATCCCCCCAAGAAAAGCCAGTACATATAAATGAAAGAGTAAACAAGCAAGGATGCTCTGTTGTCATGATAAGAGGCAAATGATTATGCATTTGAGGATCACATGAGAATGATTGTAAACAATCATGAGTTGAATGATTTTAAAGTAGATAAGTATGTAGGCTATGAGATATATCCATGGAAACTACACACAAGATTTTGATTATGCATATGGTTAAGTACATCATGGATGTAAGTTAACAAAACCAGAATATGTGTGGATACATAATTTGGATGCATGACAAAGATGCATGTTTATATTCCTTATGGAATATTTGGTAAACAAATGAAGCTAACTCAAGGTTGAGGCCATGGATATGCAATAAGGAAGTTGCATGTTGAGGGAGTTCCCTCTGGAAGAACTGTGTGAAGACTCTGTCAGGAAGACAAAGTCACAACCTTAATTATTGTTGAGAATTAAGCAGTGAGCTACAATCTTATATATATATATAAGAATCCTGGATTACAATTTGAAAACATCACGTAATGAATAGAAGACTAATGAATGGATAAAGGAGTATGTTTGATTGAATAGGCCTGGTTGAATCCATGTTAAGAAAATGCAGTGAGGCCTTTAGAGATAAATCAGCTAGGCTAAAAAGTCCCAGGCAATATAGAAAGAATTGGAAGAATGGAGAGCCCTCAATTCTTTTCTTGTTGATTATTACGTTTTCTCTAAGATGAGAGAGTTGGTACGCATATGAAAGTAAATTATTTGGCACCATAGTGATGGTGGTCGTATTGTGGTAGAAACAATCAAGATTTTTTTGTGTGGCACTCGTGAAAACATTAATAATAATGTGATGAAGTGCATAAATATGTGCTAGGACATGTATGAAAATAATTTATTGTCTTAACACTACGCACGAAATTTTTGAAATGGGGTTGTATGTCATGGATACCCAAGTAGGGTATGATTCAGGAAGGAGAACCCAAATGATGGAGGTGTGAACCTCTGGCAGTGAAGATTGATTGTATGATGCAGGAGCATCTTAACCAAATGATCTATGTTGACTCAAAAGGTCAAAAACCTTTACTAAGAGATCATAGAAATCCCTTCAATCAACTACACATCAAGATCGCGAGGATCACAAGAGAAAACCCTGATCGAATCAGGTTAATCAAGAACGTGAAAGAATAAGTGAACACGAGATGTTCATCAGAAGGAAATCGATCTCATTCCTCAGATCGATTTCAAGATCCACTGGAGTTAACGGATCAAACACCAGTCGTTCAATAAGATCGACGACCCATATTCATTATGGAGATTGAACTCTCCGATAAAGAGAGAACACATTGAGGATTCCGCAAACACTGTGAACCATTGATCTGTGAATGATCAGTGGGTGGACCTGCAAGGAACCCACGCGTTAATACCATGTAAACTTGTACCGTGATTGGGTTCTGTGGTTGAATTTGGAAAATCGAGGCTCTACTCTCAGTCTAAATTATTGGTCAAATACTTATATGTTGGGGTTGTTGTATTTGGAATTATGTAGTTTAGAATCGATATAGGGATAAGATCGACGACTCATATTCATTGCGGGGAAGGTATATGCATGCGGGTTAATGTCAGGACCTGTACCCATAAATTAAACTCAATATAGTTTTGTTTTGAGTTCGGGGTTTGATCGTAGATCAGACGACCCATATTCATTGTAGAGATCGGAAGGAGAATTAAACCACGATCTATTTGAGGTTCCGCAATCCTTTGTAAACGTTGGATCTGGGGGAAGACGGATCTTCACCGTCAAATTGCAGACAATGGGTTAAGTCAGGATCATAGCACCTGGCCATGAGAGCCAAAAGGATAACGCCTGATAAGAATAGAGCTGAGGTTAGATCTCTCGATCGCATGAAGAGAAAATTGAGTTCCTCCGGGCCAGTCAAGGAAGATAGAGTTTAGCACTCTATGATTAGACAGTGGTTGTGGGGACTAGATCTATGGGAATCAAGGTGCTCATAGTTAGCACGTTCCATGGAATGCATTGAGGGAATGCATGTTTACATAAGGGGGAAGACGATGGATTTCCCAGTAAGGAAGGAGGACCTTCCAGTACTCTACTTAATTTATAGAGGCATTAAGGAAAAGAGAATTTATTGGGTGGCCACGAGTGTTGGCACCCTGATTACTAATGAAGGCATAATGCTTGGGTGCATTCATGCAAAAACTTTTAAGTTTCATGTGTACTGATTTTGGATCGTGATCGACCTATAGCACGAAGTATATTCTTGTTGTAAGAATGAATGAAAATGAATACGCCGTATGATGAAAAGGTTGGTTAAATTCCAACACACCATGGCCAAGGACTTGTCATACAATGTGACAAACTTGAAATCAATGCAAGAGTGCATTGGGTATGATTGTGGCCATGAATATTGGCACTTTTGTTAAAATCATTTGAAACGTTGAATTGTGATTTGAAAGGTTTGATATGTTGAAAAGAGGCATAGGCAAGGAATGGGATTCCCTTTTCTTGTTTATATAGATGTGATGAAATATTAGTATGCATGGTTTTGAATATAGATATATATATATATATATACATGGATGCATGAGAGACTAACAGTTTGTTTGGCTGTGAAAAGGATGAATTGCAGGGAGAAAAGGGTCTTGGATATGGAAGTGTTGTAAGCCCATAAGGAAGACCAATTGCCTGCTGAGTGAAACTGCAAGGAATGGTATTTCCTTTTTGAAAAAGTGAATTGGATTGTTAGTATGCACAATTCTGAAATTGTTTAGCCACTGCAAGTATGCGATGAAAATATAGTGTGCATGAAAACTAACAATTTGTTTGGCTGAGGAAAGTTGACTTGCAGGAAGAAAGAGTCTTGGATATGGCAATGTTGTAAGCCCATAAGGAAGACTGATTTCCTACTGAGCCAAACTTTTATGGGGAAGAAAGACCCATGCTTGTGAATCTGGTTCCGTGTGGAACAAATCTGAAAATAAATATGGAACTGGAAAATCTATGGGTGACATATTTGCAATGAAAATTTTGAATTTAAAATTTATGATGATGTCTCATGAATTTTTGTATGCATGTGATATAGGTGAGAAGAAAAGATATGTCCAGAAAGGATAGGTGAAGGCTGTCAAGATGAAAAGCATGAAATAGGCCATTGTTGAGACATGAGAACCCCGTGGTAAGTCGTGATCGCCTGGAATATGTTGTGTTGAGGTAACACAAGCCAGAGGGATGCCTTGGCAGAGAAGGTCTGAGGGAAGCCTCGACTGTAAGGCTCGATGAAGTCTCTGAAATTCTTCATGTGCGAGAAATCCTTGGCAAGGCAAGATGGATCACCCAAGGAACTGTATAGTAGAGAAGGGGATGCCTAAGCTTGGGCCTGGAGGGTGAGTGACCACGAGGGAGAGGATACCTTGATAGTTCTTGTAAACTATTGATTGGGATCATGCACACAATGGGTATGTCTGGTAAAAACAATGAGCCTGGATAACAAGACAGTCATGTGGATGCAACCCCACAAACTGCACAGATAAGTATTGTGCTAGATTATGAAATTTTCCTCTTGAATTTTGAACAATAGTAAGATGTTTTCACATAAAATTGTGATTAATGTGCTTGTTGTCCAAGAATTATTGAAGGCAGGTGATGAAGACTAAGAGTCTGAAAAAGGACCTGACCGAGGACGAAGGCCAAGACTTCTGAACTAGCGGAATAAGAAAGTCATAACAGGTGCTTCTGAGAAAGAACACCGAGGACGATCTTCCTTTAAGGGAAGGGAATTGTAACACCCTGTTTCCCCCAGCTTGTAATTAATCATAAAATAGGATTACCATGCTAAGGCATGTGAACAATGTAAATGTATTGTTGTTAAATTTCCCATAACTGATTGTTGGAGGGTGAAGCCTTGAAGTACGATCCATGATATATCTAGAGGAAAGAATCAGTTAATGAAGGAAAGGACTGGTGGTTGAATAATACACAACCCCCATGAATGTAAACATGGGCTGTCATCTCGAAGTACCACAAAAACCTTCATACTCGAGCTTCCTTCTGATAGAAGGAACATGATAGGTCGAAAACCCTCCAAAAGAAGGAAGTGAACCGTAAGATACAGAAGCAGATAGCGAGAGAGGAGACACCAGACGAGGGCGCAAGCTCAGAAGGAGGTGTGTGAACCACAAGGGAGTGCAGAGAACACCACCTGAAGAACCAGAATGTGAGCTTGATGTTGAGTAAGCATCTGATAAACCTCACAGGGTCGCTATGACAGAGAGAGTCTCTCTGAGAGATGGTGTAAATTCCCTAGTGATATCATGGCTTGGCATAGGGGTGGTCAAAGTGCTAAGAATGAATGCCTCTGAGCCTATGGTTGGGTGGAAAGGCACACACCCATAGTCAGTTAGTTGGCTGCAACGTGTAATAGATAAGTATTCTCATACCCTGTGTAATTGAGTTGTAACTATGTAATCAAGTTGGATTTCTTGTGATTGACTCAGGGATATGCATGTTTGTTTAATGATTATATTGTATCTCTTTATTCTTGTTTAAATTATGTATTTAAGTAAGTATGGATTTGTCTGATTTGTATACATAAATGCCTTAGCCCTGTGATGGCTTAAGTTAAAATAAGTGGATTGTGGGTTCGTCGACCTTGGCCATGGTTGCACGTCGACACTCCCAGTTGCCCAGAGTCTCTGCGAGGAAGGAGTCTTTTAAGCTCAGGAGAGGTAGTGCTGATATGCACGGAGTCTCTATGAGGCGGGCAGAGGTCAAGAACCTCTTAATTCCTAGAGTTGAGGAATGACCGTAAGGGGTGCGCGAAAGAATTCTTCCAAGCATTACGTTCAAGAGAAAGAGCGCAAAGCTCTTAAGCCTTTTAGAGCCAACAAAGCCTAGAAAGAATAGCAAGACTCAATTATCGAAAGGGAATATCCTTTCGTTTGGAAGATGAACGGACAAGATTCGTTCGGGAGGGTCCAAGGTCTATAACGATCGTTAGATTTGAAGAAGGAGCGCAGGCGTTAACACCTCGACTCCTTTAGTCTTCGCAAGTTCGATGAATGTTGGTAATCATCATGAAGGGGATGGATCCTCTGAAGTCCTAAACCTGAAGTCATGATGTGATCTGGACCATAGATCCAATGATCTATCGAGACCCACCTTGACCTTCGGATCTGTGAGTTTGGAGTTTGCACAATGGGAGAATCGCGCGTTGGTGTGACTAAACCTCCGAAACCCGAAGTCATGATGTGACCTGGAATATTGAATCAAGGAAAGTCGTGGACCGTCGATCTGACACGAGTGGATTTCAGGGATCGAGAATCAGGGAAAAGAGGCAAGAAATCTTCCAACTTCGCGAAACACAAAATCCCAAAACACTAAGTCCTAATTCATGAAGAGGTGATCTGGACCGTTGGATCGCAAAAGGCCATGGACTGTTGATCTGACATAAGTGAAGTTCGGAGTTCAGACTTCAGGGAGACAGAGGTGAGCTAAATTTTGAGTCCGCGAGGTGCGAATTCCTGAAACGCTCGAAAGTGGGCCCCAGGTCATAGCTGGAGGTCACATCAGTTGAGAATAAGGGAAGGAGATAACGCTCGCTAGGCTCTAGTTTGGAATTCAGGAAGTCGAGAGACTCAAGTGACTCACAGCAAAATAACCGAAGTTGCGAAGTCATGAAGCACCTTTTGATTAGGCCTGTGGTCACAACCTGAGGTCATATGAAGGAAGGGGATAGCATGAAGAGCTAGTGCATGTTGTTCAAATCCTTCAAAGGGGCTAGGAAAGAGCCCGTGGGTTTGGAAGAACCTGCAATATGAAGAAAGGGGAACCTAGAGAGAGTTAAGGAAAGTGAAATTTTGATGCCCGACCCATTAAAAGAGCACTTAGGGGTCGGGTGTGTTACATGGAATGATTGGGTCATGATAATGGGGGTGGGTAATAGACTCGCAAGAGGTAGGGATATATATAAAGAAACCTAGGGAGGAGGCTATGAGGAAGATATAAGGGCTTCGGGATTTGATTGAGACAATATCGTGTGTTGGTTAGATAGAGATACAAATTTTCCTTTCTAACTTGGTATATTAATGTAGATTGATGTAACATCCCCTCTATTACAACATATAAGTAAGTGATAACACTAAGATTTTTATTTTTTTTGAACATCATTAGAACAAGTGAAACATGACATTAACATACTTCAGTAATACACATTATATTTCATTCATCTCAATGCACAACAAGATTTAGATACAACTTCAATGTATATTATAAATCCGCCACATCACATAAGATAACATACAATGTCTACCCACCCAACCTATCCTGGAAGGTTAGGACCTCCAGGACATATAATCAACGCTCAAGTCTAGGATTCATCCGATTGATTTTGACTATTTAAGGTCTCAATACTGGCAAATGTTCTGAGGAACAAGGAAGTATATAACTCCCATAACTTCAATCTATTCTGAAGTTCAACTAGAATTACCAACATTCTTAACTACAACTTCTTCAAAGACACAGAAAAATATGGTAATGTGGTCACCACTTACATAACGCAATTGTATACTATTGCAATAATTCATTATCTTAATATTTAAAAGAATAGGAAAGAAATTCAATAACATCATGACATAAGCTTAAACAGTAATAACTAGAAACCCTTAAGTAGGAAAACTATCATTAATGACATTTTCAAAGTTTACTCATGTTTACTTGGAAATAAGTGTGACAACCCTCCATGGTACAACCAAATAGGTAGATAAATGAATTAACATGATATTTTTAAAAGAGGAAAAAGAAGAGAAGAGAAAATATCTCAACCCTGAGAGGAGACAGTAAGCTTGCTTGATCTTTCTGAACTAAATATATTGTGATGATGTAAAACTGCATTTGTGTGTTGTCTGTTTCTAAGAAAGAGTTAAAAACTTTGTTTTAAGTTCCTAAGTTTCTCTTCTGGGAGTCACAGTGCCCAAGTAGGCACAGTGTCGAAGCAAGATGTATGCAGACGAGCCTTTTGGAAGTCCCAAGCTCAGGAGAAAAACACAAGGTGTGCATAGAGCCCATTCAAGGGTGTGGAGGCCTTGATCTTCGGAAGATCGGAAGCTCAGGACAGACAATGAAGAACTACACAGAATTAGTGAAAGAAGTGCATAGGCAACCCTTTAAGTCCAAAGCTCAGGAGGGAAGTGCAAGTGACCGTTGGAGTTCACTTCAACAAGTGGTGAATCTCAAGAGGTAAAACGTATGCAGAGTTCCAAGTGTTAACATCATGAGTGTGAAATCCCTTTGATAAGAATTAGGTGGACTGGATCTAATTGGGAGGAGTCAAATTCCCCACAACCATCCAATCAGACTAGAGTAGCTCTCTCATTAACCCCTAAGTCCTTCAGACTTCGTGACTTCGGTGTTCAGAACAGTTAACGATGTTGGGAAGCGTAGAGCCCCGAAGCTCTGAAGCCTGGAATTAATCATGACCGTAGATCGTTGGATAAGAGTGATTCGTAGATCTCTGAGTTATTCGGAATTCAGCACTCCGACTAGTTTGAGACTTAGTTGTTAAGGGTTAAGAAACCCCGAAGTTCCGAAGTCCCAAAGTGAAGGACATTCATAGATCTAGTGATCGAATGGGAGTCGTTAGATCTACAGGCCTTCGTCCTTCGGAGGTTCGGTACTTCGACACTCCGACAAGTTTGAGTCGTAGATGTTAAAGGATACGAAACCCCGAAGCTCTGAAGTCTCAGAGTAAAATACAACCGTATATCTAGCGATTGAACGAAATTCGTTAGATCTTCAGGCCTTCGTCCTTCGGTGGTTCAGTAGTTCGGCACTACGGATAAATTGAGTCATTGTTTCAAAAAGCGAAGAACTCTCGGAGTCCCAAAGTCCAAAGTGGACATCAACCGTTGATCAAAGGAGAGCGTAAGCCATTAGATCCCCAATCCCTTTGGCGGTTCGGTGATCCGAGTGAATATTTTAAAGTTGAGGATGTGGAGAAAACCCTAAAGCCCAGAGTTCTAGAGTAGATCTGCACCATAGATTTTCGCGTGAGTAGAATCCCCGCAAGTCGTCTGATCAAGTTCATAATCGTTGAAAAAGGAAAGTGGAAGGATATGGTAGAACCTACAACTATCGGTCGACCTCGCTTTACGACCGAATTCGATCAATAATCACTCTGGGTGAAATGGAGTGTTGGAGTTGAAGAATCCTCTGGAGCATCGAAGACTCAGAGTTCCATATAGCACCCTTTTGGGCCATTGCTAGATTCTACCCCGCGGTCACATGCATAATTGTCCAGGTATAAAGGGATAACACATTACAGGTTAAAAAGAAATTCAAACTCCAGAATAGAAGAAGAAAAACAACAAACCATCGAGTTCTAATCTCTTAAATTCGCAACTTGACACTGGCCCTACGAATTTTTCCCAAAAATCAAAATTTTACAATGACAATTCAAGGTTATGATATTTCTTTAACATATATCCATCAATATTATTAGATTCGGATTATAAACAAATTCAAACAGGAATCCCACGATCCTGAAAATTTGGATTTATAATACAAATTATACAGAGACTCCACGCTACTAATAACTACGGATTTACTAACAAATTCAACAGAGAATACACAATATAAATTTGGATTTAAACAAATTCAATGGAGGTCCATAAAAAAAACGAAATTGAATTGACATAAAAATTCAACAGAGAATCCACGAATACAAATTCAAACTTAATTCCTTAGTTTACCAGCGAACAATACACTATTAAATTTATTTAAATAATCTCAATGAAAAACTTCAATCATACGAACTTCAAATATGGATGAAAATACAAATTTTAAAACATAGGCCATACACAATAAAAAAAAATGAGTTTTACAATGAGGATCAAGCCACTCAAATTTAGAGTGCGGAAAACACCCAAAGTTACAGCGGAAATTGGAAAATTGTAAACACCGTAACTATTATTCATTTGGTAGAAATTGTAACAAATTGGCATTCAGACTTTCCAGTGATTCTACATTGGCCATACCAAATCTAACATACTAATATACTTGTACTACAAAATAAATTCAGAATATAAAATATTGAGACCAATGAAGGTTGTGAAATGAAGATGCCCTTCAAAGTATTGCACTCCTTTGTTCTCTTGTTTGCTAATCAATGAAACTTCACCAGTACCTCCCAGCCATTGCTATGGGTACTCTTCTTCCTCCTTAGCCCCCCGAGCCGCAAAGGGTCCACACACAAGAAACCAACAACAATAACTCCAAGACTTGCCTCACAAGGAAGAGCTTCCACTCTTTTTACAAGCTTGGTATCCCAACTCTCACAAGTAAAACACAATCCAATAAAAATTTGGTAGCATAACAATTCTCAAAAGGTCAAATCCCTTTCACTTCCACATCATTTGTTTTATAGAAATTTCTTCACTGACACATGTCCTCATGCACAAATAATTATCTTTTTAGTTTAAATTAATTATTATTATTCACCCACACACTTGTCACACTCTGCCCAAGTTGCACAAGTATTTACCAAAATTTATTTTATTTAAAATGTCAAATTCCCTCACATTCCTCAATGTGTTCCTATTTTCACTCTTAGGTGTCCCTTTGCTCCCCATATTCTCATTTAATGAGTGTCTCCTAACTAGATCTTAGTTAGAGTTTAATTATGAGTCTTCTTCTAGTTGGACTAGTGGTAGGTTGACTCAAGATTCTACTCTATGTACACCCAACCTCACAAGTTATTACTTATTTCTATTTAAAAATCCATTTTTATTAATTTCATGCACACATGTGCATTTTATCAAATCTTTAGATTTTACTCATCTTTTCCTAGAATTTGATTTATCTCAATTCTTTTAATTTATTTAATATTTTTTAGTTAGTCCCCAAATTAAACTTAGACTTAGGCTTAGTATTAGACTCTTGTTAGTATTTTCAATTAATAATTTATTGTTTAATTAATTATTTAATCCAACAAGATCTAATCATTTCAATGTTTTCTAGGCCACCTAGATTTATTGACTCAAGTTTAATTACGCGATGTGCCCTTCAAGATGCACCTCTGTGCTCCAAGGGTGCCACTCGCCTTAGACTTCTTTTGGAAGTTTGTCCAACCCTTGGAGTCAACACTCCACTTGGTCGACCTTGTGAGAGACTAATGGCTTCTAAGGAATAAGGACTCTGCCTTATTGCGTGCTCCTTAGAAATATTCGTGAGCGACTGTCTCAGTCCAACCTCATGACATCGTGGACCTCTTGAACTAGGTAATTGTTAACCTACCACTCATACCATAGTGGGAGTGCTAGTAGGTTGTGACAGGGACATTGCCACACCTCTCCCTCAATGTCTGGTTTCTATGCATGGCCCCTCTACTCCTTATGTGAGTCAAATTAGTAAGCATCGTCAAGCTTACATCCACTAACAAAAACCGTATCAAAAATCCATATACATAAATCATACTGAAATCAATCATACATCACATGTGTGTAATAATGAAATACTCAAACAAATACAAGCCACTCCTTGGCTCAATCTGGATTCCAAGGAAGTCCATTGACACCATCGGCATCCATAACCTGTCATGTCTCCTACACACTCAGGAAAACTTGTCAATAGCATCTGCCAATATATATACATCAATATAACAATAAGCCACAACACCTCATCAACATCATATATAACAAATAATCGAAACGAAATCACAATGTGCCATAACCGGATCACTTGCACGCAAGTGTCCTCAAAGAATAAGTCAATAAAAGTGTGCTCAGTAGAGAGGGATGTTACATACAC
This sequence comes from Picea glauca, assembly GCA_000966675.3. Classification (NCBI taxonomy): domain Eukaryota; kingdom Viridiplantae; phylum Streptophyta; class Pinopsida; order Pinales; family Pinaceae; genus Picea; species Picea glauca. The sequence continues at coordinate 226,869 of JZKD02S0250156.1, forward strand.
CCCCTCTTGTTTTAAACTTTGTCCCAAAGTTTGTACAGTATATAAATGCAAGAAAATAAATGTATCTGACATAGATCTATATGTCTAATCTATCAAACAAGTAAGGAAATTGTTGATGCATCACATATGCGTCCTCCCAGGTAGTTGAGTGTGGACTATAGTTGTCCCACTGGACCTTGAACTGATCGACTATTCAACATCATAGATGTCGAATGTGATGGTCCAAAATGCAGATTGGCTCTTCCATGAGAGCACCCTCGTCAGACACCTGCAAAGAACTCATGTCAATAACATGTGAAGGATCACTAATATAATGTCTTAAAATAGATACATGAAATACATTGTGCATACGCCTCAAAGAATCAGGCAAGGCTAGTCGATAAGCCATGGGTCATTTATTTTCCACAACTTCGAAAGGTCCCACAAACCTAGGAGAGAGTTTAGCACCCTTTCCAAACTTTATCGAACTCTTGTGTGGTTTTACCCGCAAGAAGAATATGTCGCCACCTTCATAATTGTGGTCAATGCAATGTGCATCAGCATAACTTCTTTGTTGATCTTGTGCTTCCTTAATCCTATGTCTTATCGATTTCATCAGTTATTCCCTTTCTTGAATCACTTATGGTCCTACCAGGGCCCTGTCCTCAATTCGATCCCAACTTAATGGCGTCTGACACGGTCGTCCATAAAGAAACTCAAACAGGGCCATCTTAATCGTACTCTGATAGTTTTTGTTGTATACAAACTCTACTAGTGGAAAGAAATCTTCCCAACGTTTCTATTGGTCCATTCCATAAATATGCAACATATCCTCTAAAATCCGGTTCATTCTCTCTGTTTGTCTGCCTGTCTCAGGGTGGTACGTTGTACTGAAATTCAGTTGTGTTCCCAAAGCCTCTTGGAAACTGGTCCAAAACCATCCTGTAAACACCAATCCTTGATCGGATGTGATTCTTCTTGGTACACCATGCAATCTCATGATCTCGCCGAAAAATACTCTAGCTATGTCTGGTGCCTGATACATCGTACGCACTAGACTAAAGTGTGCACTCTTCGTCAGAGTGTCAACTACCACAAAAATTGAATTCTGTCTCCTTGCCGTCAATGGAAATCCAACGATAAAGTCCATCGAAATGACCTCCCATTTCAATTCTGGAATAACGTGTGGTTGTAACAATCCTGTTGGATGTCTATGTTCAACCTTCACTTGCTAACATTCTAGAGATCTCGCCACGTAACTAACTATGCCTGCTTTCATTCCCTTCCAGAAGAATAAAGGCTTAAGGTCTGCCTTCATCTTCGTGACTCACGGATGCACTATGTACACTGCTCTATGAGCTTCGCTCAATATAAAACTTCTTAATTCATCATTAGGCGGTACGTAAATTCTTTCATTAAATCTTAGCAATCCATCGTTGTCTAATCAATAACCTTCATACTTTCGTACCATCATGGTATCTTATCCAATATTATTCTTAACGTCCTTGTACCAATCATCATCTATCTATAAATTTATAATCTTTTCTCAAAGATTTGTCTTAATCAGTATTACCGAGAATATATGTGGTCTCTGACTCAATGCATCTGCTACTCTATTTACCATTCCTTTAATGTAAGTAATCTCAAATTCGTATTCGCTAAGTAATTCTAACCAATGCCTTTGTCACGCGTTCAAGTCACTTTGTGTAAATATATGTTGCAATCCACAATGATCTGTCTTTAATTCAAATTTCCGCCCAATCAGATAATGTCTCCAAACTCTCAAGGCATATAATACTGTCAATAATTCCAAGTCATGTGTTGCGTAGTTCTCTTCATGCTTTCTCAACTTCCTTGAAATATAGGCGATCACTCGACCGTCTTGCATCAAAACTCTGCCTAAACCTTACTTGGACGTGTCCATGCATATCAAGAATTCTTTGTCCATGTCGAGGACCTTTAGTATCGGTGTTGTCGTCAACAACTCTGCGCATTTCTCAGTCCATACAAACTTATTTTTCTTCTTCTGCAATTTTGTGATCGGATTTGCTATCTTCGAAAAACCTTCGACGAATCGTCAGTAATATCCTGCTAAACCCATAAAACTGCATACTTATTCTACGTTTGTTGTTGTTGTCCATTCCATAATAGCCTCCACTTTTGTTGGATCCACAATGATACCTTAACCAGATATGATATGTCCCAAGTAATGAATCTTCGATTGGTAAAAATAACATTTCGATAGTTTCCTGTACAATTTATTTTCTCGTAGACATTGTAGGACCAATCTTAAATGTTCATCATTCTCTTCTTTCGTCCGATAATATATCAGTATGTCATCAATAAATACTTGAATAAACTTGTCACAGAACACCCCATTCATCAAACTCATGAATACCCCTGGGGCATTCGTCAATCCAAATAGTAAAACTGTAAACTCATAGTGTCCAAATATTGTCTTAAATGCGGTCTTATGGATATGTTCCTCTTTAATCTGTAATTGGTGATATCCTGATCTCAAGTTAGTCTTCGAAAACATCGTCGCTCCTTTCATCTGATCAAATAAATCTTCAATCCTTGGCAACGAATATTGTTTCTTGATTGTAGCTTTGTTCAATTGACGGTAGTAAATGAAAAGCCTCCACGATCCATCCTTCTTTCTAACAAATATCACTGGCGCACTCCACAACGATACTCTTGGACTTATCAGTCCCAAATCCAACAAATCCTTTAATTGCATTTTCAACTCCTGCAATTCAGGTGTTGACATCTGGTAAGGCGTTCTCGCTATCAGTTCAGTTCTAGGTTTCAAGTCTATTGTAAACTCCAACTCTCCTTCGGGTGGCAAGCCTGGTAACTCTTCTAAAAACATGTATGCAAACTCTTGTACTACAGGAAGGTTTTATATTCCTTCCGCCTCTCCCTTTTCATTTAGCGCTAAGATTTCATATAATGTGCATCCCTTATGCATTCTCTTCTGCAATTGTAGGGAAGAAATAAACCTCAAGGACACTCCTTGGTTTCCTCCTACAATCACTCTACTTTGTCCCAAATCATCCGTCAAACTTAACCATTTCGTATTACAGTTAAGTATCGCATCATGCGATTCCAACCAATCCATACCAATCACTATGTCATAAGATCCTAAGATCGTGACATAAATATCTACCTTCGTTACAAAGTCTCCCGAGTTAATGCTATAGTCCGTAATCTTCCCTCCAACCTTATGTTTGGCACCCGATGCCATTTCTATGGATTTGAACTCATCCGAATTGACTACCTTTACTTTAATTCTCTTTAGCGTTGCACTAGATATAAATCTCTATGTAGCACCTAGATCTATCAATATACTGTAATTTTGGTCAGCGATTGTACTTGACGTCTCTAGCACATTGGACTAGTGCTTGTCCTGGCGGTTGTTCACCACTGTATGTATCCTTTGGGCCTTTCCCAAATCTCCAACTGTAGTGGGTCCTGATGATCTGGTTGCTTTGGCCTTCACAATCAGACAGTCTCGTTGGTAATGTGGCTCTCCACATGTCCAACATCTAGTCTTCGGTCTAGTGCTCCTGATCCCCGAAGTAGAAGTTGTTGGCCTAAAATTTTGTGATCCTGGTTGTTATGTTGAACAGACCTAAATTATTATTGTTGCAGATGACGTTGTTGTTGTTGATGTGGTCCTTTGTAAGGACTCCTTTATTGAGGAGTCTGTCGTCGTGGTGTCATGAACATAGGTCCCCAGGGCGTATCTCCATGCCCTGAAGTCTGTCTGGCTGGTGTCTAATTTTGTTTCACTCCTGATGACGTCGGTCCATTCGGTCAACAAGCACTCATTCCATGACCCCCACTGTTCATCTCTTCCTCAATTATGAGGGCCTTTTGAACTACATCGTGCAAAGACTGGGGCATTATGATCCTTACCTTCGCACGATTGTTGAAGTTAAGGCCGAACACAAACTTGTTGACCTTTAACGTCTTCATGTTCAAATGCGGAGCATACCTAAGTAGCTCCATAAATCTGGCCTCATACTTTGGTACCATACGACTACCCTATCGTAAGGCATTGAACTGATTAAGTTTGTGCTTAATGAATTCCTCGAAAAAGTACCTCTCCTAGAACCATTCCTCAAACAACTCCCATGAAATGTCTTCGACGACCATGTTTAGTTGAGGTAGGAGCGTCTTCCACCATAGAAGAGCACATGCCTTTATATGAAATACCACCATGCATACTTTCTTGTTGGAGGTGTAATCACAAAGTGCGAAGCACATCACCATATTCTCCAACCATGCCTCGGTGGCTGAGTCGTCTGTGGCACCCATGAACTCAAGAAACTTCACTTTCTCGAGTTCTCAGTGTATGCTATTACTACCATCTGGAGCGCTCTGTGAACCCTCATTGGGTACATATGCTCTTCCCTCATCTTGATCCAGGCGGTTAATCAATGCCTCTGACATCCTCTCGAAGGATCTCATCATACCTACCACATCTCCCACAAGAACCTGATCTTTCTTAGTATTTTTCTCATCTCCCTCGGGGTTAGACCTTTCTGGCATGGGCACTATCGGAGGTGTCACACCTCTTCCTCCAGCACCACATCGTCTACTTCCCCAGTGTCAGCTAACCATGATTACCTGCATGAAAAATTTCATATTTTTATTAGCAATCTAATTTCAATCATTTAGTTAACACAGTGGAAGACGTAACGATCCAATGTCACAAGATTGAACCTGCTCTGATACCATAAGTAACAGCCCCTCTGTTACAACATATAAGTAAGTGATAACAGTAAGATTTTTTATTTTTTTTGAACATCATTAGAACAAGTGAAACACAACATTAACATACTTCAGTAATACACATTCTATTTCATTCATCTCAATGCACAACAATATTTAGATACAACTTCAATGTATATTAGAGATCTGCCACATCACATAAGATAACATACAATGTCTACCCACCCAACCTATCCCGCAAGGTTAGGACCTCCAAGACACATAATCAACACTCAAGTCTAGGATTCATCCGATTGATTTTGACCATTTAAGGTCTCAAGACTGGCAACTGTTCTGAGGAACAAGGAACTATCTAATTCCCATAACTTCAATCTATTTTGAAGTTAAACTAGAATTATCAACATTCTTAACTACAACTTCTTCAAAGACACAGAAAAATCTGGTAAGGTGGTCACCACTTACATGATGCAATTGTATACTATTGCAATAATTCATTATCTTACTATTTAAAAGAATAGGAAAGAAATGTTGGACACACCTACCACACTTAGAGGGGGGGTGAATGAGTGTGGGGCTCTTTTTCCAAAAACTTCCCTCTTACACAAAAAACTCATCAATTAGCATTCAACATTTATTCATTACCCATTGTTGTCATTTATAACCAATTAGATGTGAGCACATATCAGCAATATATCATCAACAAGTCATCACCACAATGA
>JZKD02S0250156.1:234553-250026 GCA_000966675.3 Picea glauca
ACAATACATATTATATTACATAAATCATCAATCAATCAATCCTTTGAAATCAATCAATCACTTGACATCAATCAATCAAACCATTGGCATCAATGACAACATGATCCAACAAGAAATTCAATAACATCATGACATAAGTTAAACAAAAATAACCAGAAACCCTTAAGTAGGTAATCTATCATTAATGGCATTTTCAAAATTTACTCAGGTTTACTTGGAAATAAGTATGACAACCATCTATGGTAAAACCAAATAGGTAGATAAATGAATCAACATAATATTTTTAAAAGAGGAAAAAGAAGAGAAGAGAAAATCTCTCAACCCTGAGAGGAGATTGTAAGCTTTCTTGAACTTTATGAACTAAAGATATTGTGATGATGTAAAATTACATCTGTGTGTTGTCTGTTTCTAAGAAAGAGTTAAAAATTTTGTTTTAAGTTCCTAAGTTTCTCTTCCGGGAGTCACAGTGCTAAGTATGCACAGTGTCGAAGCAAGAGGTACGCAGACAAGCCTTTTGGAAGTCCCAAGCTCAGGAAAAAAGCACAAGTTGTGCACAGATCCCATTCAAGGGTGTGGAGGCCTTGATCTTCAGAAGATCAGAAGCTCATGAGAGACAATGCATAACTACACAGCTCATAAGGGAAGTGCAAGTGAGCGCTGGAGTTCACTTCAACAAGTGGCAAATCTCAGAAGGTAAAACGTGTGCAGAGTTCCAAGTGGGAACATCATGAGTGTGAAACTCCTTTGATAAGAATTAGGTGGACGAGATCTGATTGGGAGGAGTCGAAATACCCACAACCGTCTGATCAGACTATAGTAGCACGCTCGTCAACCCCTGAGTCCTTCAGACTTCGTGACTTCGGCGTTTAGAACAGTTAATGATGTTGGGAGGCACAGAGCCCCGAAGCTTTGAAGACCATAATTAATACTGACCATAGATCATTGGATAAGTGTGAGTCGTAGAATTATGAGTTATTCAATATTCGGCACTCTGGCTAGTTTGAGACGTAGCTTCCAAGAGTTAAGAAACCCTGAAGTCATGAAGTCTCAGAGTGAAGGATAGTCGTATATCTAGTGATCGAACGAGAGCCATTAGATATACGATCCTTCGTCCTTCGGAGGTTTAGTAGTTCGACACTCTGGCAAGTTTGAGTTGTAGATGTTAAAGGCTAAGAAACCTCGAAACTCTGAAGTCCCAAAGTAAAATACAACTGTAGATATAGCGATCGAACAAGATTCGTTAGATCTCCGAGCCTTCGTCCTTCGGTGGTTCAGTAGTTTGACACTCTGGAGAAATTGAGTCGTTGTTACAAAAAATGAGGAACTCCCGGAGTCCTGAAGTCCGAAGTGGACGTCAATGGTTGATCAAAGGAGAGCGTAAGACATTATATCCCTGATCCCTTTGGCGGTTTAACGATCCGAGTGAATAATTTAAAGTTGAGGATGTAGAGAAAACCCTGAATCCTATAGTTTCTGAGTAGATCTCCACCGTAGATTCTCGTGTGAGGAGAATCCCCGCCAATCTTTCGATTAAGTTCATAATCGTTGACGAAGAAAAGTGGAAGGATAGGGTAGAACCTACAACTACCGGTAAACCTCACTTTACGACTGAATTCGGTCGATAATCACTCCAGACGAAATGGAGTGTTGGATTTGAAGAATCCTTCGGAGCATCGGAATCCTGGAGCTCCAAATAACACCTTTTTGGGCCAGCGCTAGGTTCTATCCCTCAGTAACATGCATAACTATCCAGGTATAAAGGGTTAACGCATTACAGGTTAAAAAGCAAGTCAAACTCCAAAATATAAGAAGAAAAACAACAAACCATCGGGTTATAATCTCTTAGATTCGCAACTTGACAACGAACCTATGAATTTTTCCCCAAAATAAAAATTTTACAACGACAGGTCAAGGTTATGATACATCCTTAACCTATATCCATCAATATTGTTAGATTTAGATTATAAACAAATTCAAACGGGTATCCCACGATCCCGAAAATTTGGATTTATAATACAAATTATACAGAGACTTCGTGCTACTAATAACTTCGGATTTATCAACAAAATCAACAGAGAACACACGATATAAATTTGTATTTAAAAAAAAATCAACGGAGGTCCATAATACAAACGAAATTGAATTGACATAAAAATTCAATAGAGAATCCATGAATACAAATTCAGACTTAATTCCTTAGTTTACCAGCGAACAATACACTATTAAATTTATTTAAATAATCTCGACTAAAAACTTTGATCACACGAACTTCAAATATGGATGAAAATACAAATTTTAAAGCATAGGCCATACACAATAAAAATTCGATTTTTACAATCAGGATCAAGCCACTCAAATTTAGAGTGTGGAAAACGCTCGAAGTTACAACGAAAATTGGAAAATTGTAAGCATCGTAACTATTATTTGTTTGGCGGCAATTGTAACAAATTGGCATTCAAACTTTCCAGTGATTCTATAGTGGCCATACCAAATATAACATACTAGTATACTCGTACTACAAAATAAATTCAGAATATAAAATACCGAGACCAATGAAGGTTGTGAAATGAAGATGCCCTTCAAAGTCTTTTCCTCCTCTTTTCTCTTGCTTAAAAAAACTTCATCGGTACCTCCCAACCAATGCTAGAGGTACTCTTCTTCCCCCTTAGCCCCCCGAGCCGCAAAGGGCCACACACAAGAAACTAACAACCATAACTCCAAGACTTTCCTCGCAAGGAAGAGATTCCACTCTTTTTACAAGCCTTGTATCCCAACTCTCACAAGTAAAACACGATCCAATAAAAAATTAGCAGCAAAACAATGCTCAGAAGGTCAGATCCCTTTCCCTTCTACATCATTTGTTTTATAGAATTTTCTTCACTGACACATGTCCTCATGCACAAGTATTTACCAAAATTTATTTTATTTAAAAAGTCAAATTCCCTCACATTCCTCAATGTGTTCCTATTTTCTCTCTCAGGTGTCCCTTTGTTCCCCAGATTCTCATTTAATGAGTGTCTCCTAACTATATCTTAGTTAGAGTTTAATTAGGAGTCTTCTTCTAGTTAGACTAGTGGTCAGTTGACTCGAGATTTTGTTCTATGTACACCTAACCTCACAAGTTATTACTTATTTCTATTTAAAAATCCTTTTTTTATTAATTTCATGCACACATGTGCATTTTATCAAATCTTTAGATTTTACTCATCTTTTCCTAGAATTTGATTTATCTCAATTCTTTTAATTTATTTAATATTTTTTAGTTAGTCCCCAAATTAAACTTAGACTTAGGCTTAAACTCTTGTTAGGCTTTTCAATTAATAATTTATTATTTAATTAATTATTTAATCCAACAAGATCTAATCATTTCAATGTTTTCTAAGCCACCTAGATTTATTGCCTCAAGTTTAATTACGCGATGTGCCCTTCAAGACGCACCTCTGTGCTCCAAGGGTGCCACCTGCCTTAGACTTGTTTTGGAATTTTGTCCAACCCTTGGAGTCAACACTCCACTTGGTCGACCTTGTGAGAGACTAAGGGATTCTAAGGAATAAGGACTCTGCCTTATTGCACGCTCTTTAGAAATATTCGTGAGCGACTGTCTCAGTCCGCCCTCATGACATCGTGGACCTCTCGAACTAGGTAATCGTTAACCTACCATTCATACCATGGAGGGAGTGCTAGGAGGCTGTGACAGGGACGCTGCCACACCTCTCTCTCAATGTCTTGTTTATGTGCATGGCCCCTCTACTCCTTATGTGAGTCGAATTAGCAAGCATCCTCAAGCCTACATCCACTGACAAAAACCGTATCAAAAGTCCATATACATAAATCATACTGAAATAAATCATACATCACATGTGTGTAATAATGAAATACTCAAACAAATACAATGTACTCCCTGACTCAATCTGGAGTCCAAGGAAGTCCATTGATTCCATCGGCATCCATAACCTGTCATGTGTCTTGCACACTTAGGAAAACTCGTTAATGGCATCTGCCAATATATATACATCAATATAATAATAATCCACAACACCTCATCAACATCATATATAACCCATAATTGAAACGAAATCACAATGTACCATAACCGGATCACTTGCACGCAAATGTCCTCAAAGAATAAGTCAATAAAAGTGTGCTCAGTAGGGAGGGATGTTACAATTGATTTATTTTAAGGGATGCCATGGGTGTTACTTTTCTAGATCCAAAGAAAGTTGGTGTTGATGATATTTTCATTCTAGTGTTTTTTTTAACCTATTTCCATTTCTCACTATTTTCTAGTGTTAGTTAATTAGGAGTCTTGGATTTACAATGTTTCATATTCAAGACAAGTTTTTTAGTTAAAGGGAAATTATTCATAGTCAAGTTTTAGCAAGTGCAATCAATTCTTGAGAGTTACTAGAATGGATTCAAGGAACCCTTTATTCAAATCCACCTTCACATATTCTTGCACGGGAAAAAATGTTAGCTTTTGGTTCGAATCAATCTATGCATTTTCCCATCCTATTTCATATGGCTTCTAGGGAGTCATTATCCCAGTAGTGTAAAATTAAATGAGGAAGTCATACCCATGATAGCATTGTATTGGGAATATCCACTTCAAGATAAAAATGTCAAGTCCATCAATTCATATACATACCTCTTGGTCCCATGAAATAGGGGGGCATTTCGGAATATGAGATCTCTATCTTCTTTCCTTTCAAAAAGCAAAACAAAAACTCTCTTCCGCAAAAAAAACAACTTAGATTACCTTTTATCATGGAGATCTATTTATTTTGCATATAATGATCCATGGATCTTAGGGGCAGCCATAACCTTGTAAATTGGTCGATGATGTCTCTTTTAGTAAGAGTGAGACCCTTGAAATGAGACGTGGAGGGAGGAAGCTTGACTTTAGGATTTGAGGTTGATTTTGGGAAAATTTTGAAGGGGGATTCTTCTGTCTGGGTTTCTTAAGCGAGGAGATCAGATCCTAAACAGATTGGGCCTCTATAGTGAGATGGGGGGGGTGGGATTCCCCCTTTTACATCCATGGCTAGGAGGGTCGAGGGATTCAGGCAGTAACAATACATAAGGTTGGGGTTGCAGCCTGAATCAATTAAGTGTAACATTTTTCTTAACTTCTTCCTAAGGGATATTATATTATGATCTTTGTGTTCAATCTACATTAGTTGAGAACATTGTGCCTCTAACCCCTATAGTAACTTAGCCATTATTTTGGGCTTGTGTGAAATTAGACTGACATGTGGCATCTACAATTCATAAATATTTTCCAATTGAATAGAACATAGTAAATGTTTGGAAAACAAAACCACTTTGAAACAGATAGTGTTAAGACAGATAGTGTTAAGAGCCATGACATGTTTTAATTTGTATAACATTAATATTATTAATTTAAATTGAATTCCTTTTATTGTTAATTCCTTAGTCATTTTTCAAAATCATTGAAAGTGGATAACAATTAAATTCCTTTAACCATTTTTTCACAAGGTTGATTGAACTCAAATTGACATGAGCTAGTTTTAGCATTTGGAAAAAAATATAGCTTTTAGTTCTAGATACAGTTCATGTCTTAGTCATCTTTTATGATAACTGAGTTCATAACATGTTAAATTTTTCTTACACATTTTTTATGGACTCTTGGAAACTTAGTTTGACACATGTCATATGGTCATTGTTTTATGGAATGTAGAAAAATGTTGGTAAGCAAAACCATTCAAAAACAAAAAATGTCAATAATAATATCAAGTTTATGTTGAACTTATGCTTATACTGAGAAAGGTGGGGGTGAACCAATATAAGATACTTTTTACTTTATTTAACCATTCATCAATCATTCATTGGTCGAGAAAAATAATCACATATAAACTCAAATCATAATGCACAGAGTTTAACATGGAAACTCGATCAGGAGAAAACCATAAATTTATCTTTATAAATGTTTGTAGGCACCAACCTATTGTTACAAATATTGTAGGCATCAACCTAATGGAGATACCACTATCCTTAACTAAGCACCAACTCAGCAAGATGTAGGCACCAACCTACTAGAGACACCAATCTCCTCAACTGAGCACCAACTCAACAAGATGTAGGAACCAACCTACTAGAGACACCAATCTCCTCAACTAAGCACCAACTCAATAAGATATTTGTAGACACCAATCCAATATCTTCATACACAGAGTACTTATGACTTCACCTACATGATTCATTCCACAGACAATCCTTTAAACCCTAGCAAGCCTCATATCATCATTCCTAGAATGTGATCACTCACGACAACATCCACTGATGGGAAAATCCACTAACGACAACATCCACTGATGACAACATCACAACCTCAAAACAATGCACATGACATCATCAATCCTTCATAGCACACCTTGAGAACAAGAAATACCTCTAGAAAATCCCTCAGACTTCTCTTGCACACCTTTAGATCCCAGAAAGACACCCCAACACCTTTAGCACACCTCAGATCACTTATGTGCACCTCAGACTTGATCTCTTGCTTGATTTCTCTCCAAATGTGAAAATATATCATGTATTTATAGTAATTGTATCCCCACTTTCAGGGATGACCTGTAAAGACTAGTTGAGAAGACCTCAATTTTATGGATGAGTTGTCGAACAAAACAATTAATATCTCCTCATTCCTAGGGATTTAGAGGGAATTCCATATACCATTAGAAAGGTATCGGAATAAGATATACAACCATATAAATTATGATCCAATTTGAGCTAGGTATATAAGGTAAAAAAGCCTTCAAAGATAGGGTATCCAAACTAACCAAAGATAATACTTTCAACAATCTCCATCTTGAAATCTTTATCTTTGACATTTGAGGCTTGTAATATTTATCTTGGAAATTTTTAGGCTTGTAATATTTATCTTGGACATCTTGTAATATCCCCTTGTCTTTGACATAAATGACAACAATATTTCCAACAATATCCCCATGTGTCATTGATGGCAACCCTTAGTAAATTTTGATACTCCCCATGTCTACAACTTTCCTTGTGTTTGCAATTCCTCCTTTGTCTAAAAATTCTCCCCCTTTGACATCAATGGCAAAGGGTTGCTCCCCCTAAGCTTGTGCTTCCCTTTACTGAAAAAATGAGAGATATATCACTCCCATACAACATTTTTTTCCTTTGACTTTATAGAGTATGTATACATCTCTTGAGGTTATGTTTGCATTTGTCATTAATCTTCCTTAAGTTGTTTTCCATATCTCACACCCTTTAAAATGAAATGTGATGTTGTAACCTTGATCACACATTTGGATGACACTTAGAATATTATGCTTTAACCCTTCAACATACAAGACATTTATGTGTCTTAGTCTTTCCATTATCAAGACTAACAGTACATTTTCCAACTATCCTTGCAGAAGCCTTATCTCCAAAAGTAGCACTACCTCGTTTTTCTTCCTTCAAGGTAAGAAACTTGGTTTGGTCCCTTGTCATGTGTTTTGAACATCCACTATCAATGTACCAATGGTTCCCTTCATTTTGAGCATAAAGTGCAAGTCCACATTCTTCCTTCTTTGGTTATTCTTGCTTCATTTTCCACACCATGGTGTATTCTTCTCTATGCATGGTAAGAGCATATTCATCCTTTTTTTTTAGGAGACTTTATTATGTTGATTCTACAGTCACATGATATGTTCCTGTAGTTATTTCACTTATAACATTCAGTATCAAGTAGAGGAGAAAATGAATTGTAGTTTATATTATCAAACCCATGAGAAATTTTGGTTTTGTTGCTGACATAATCATCCTTTGAGGTTTTGTAAGAACCTCTATTTCTATCTCTCACCTGATTACTTCTTGAATAATCTCTACAATCTATTGCTTTATGACCAAAATTATTGCAAGAAAAAAAACAGCCAAGAAAGAGATTTTGGTACTGGTTTGTTAAAGGTCTTCGTGGTGGAACAACTCTTCTGAACTCATTCTTGTTGTTATTGGGAGAAGAATCGGGTTTCTACTGGTCATAATTTTCATTCCTGCTATTGTTTTCATTTTTGGTGGATCCTTTAAGAATATTAGCATAGCTTTCAAGCTTTTCTTCATTTTCTTTTTCCGATGGCTTTGTGACTTTCATACTTGCATCTCCCTTGGTGGTATTTTTTTTATCGTAGTAGTCAAGACCCGTCTTTTTGAATGGTGACCTTTGGAAACTGAGAATATTATCTAATATTTCAATACTCTTTCCAAACTTCAAGCTTCTACTCAACTAATCAATTGTTTTCTCTAGTTCCTTTCTTAAGGAAATTGTTTCAACTTCTAGTTTCTTGCAATTTTCTTCCTTTTCTTTCAGTTGGATCCTCACCACTTATTTTATCCTCTTTTCCTCTTCTAGTTGAGTCTTCAGGATAATAACTTTCTTCAAGATCATGATCCTTCTTTTCAAGTTTATGCAATTGCTTATTTTCCTTTATATTCTCTTCCCTGAGTCTGTCTATTTCTTCTAAGGAATTAACGAGTTCTGCTTCAAGATTCACTTCCCAATCAATGTATTCTTCCTCTGAATCTGGATTTTCTTTCTGATTATCTTCATTTTCTCAATCGGTGGGTTTTTTTTTCCATGGTTATGGAGAGAGATTCTTCTTTATCATCACTATCTTCCCTTCCTTTGAATTTTCTAGATCCTCCTTTTATCTTTCTCACAACCTATGCTTCTTATGTCTCTGACTCACAATAGGAATAATCATCGTATCTCTCCTCATAAATGTTTTGTAGATTTTCCCAAATCTGTTTAGCCGTTGTACACTTCACTACCTTGACAATCCCATAATCTGGTAGGCCACTCAATATGACCTCTATTTCTTTTTCATTGTTTTCACTTGACCCCTTCCCAACTTTATTTGTATAACATGTTGTGACTGAATCCCAAATACCAAACCCAAGGGCCTACAAATATATCCTCATTATTATACTCCATGTTGCATAGTTTGTTCCATCGAACAAAGGAGCTCTATTTGTAGGGAGACCTTCCTTACAATCCATATGTGCTCAAGACCTTCCTTCCAGTGGTCAAAATGTTTCTGAAGGAACTTTCACTGATACCAATTGTTGAACTTATGCTTATACTGAGAGGGGGGGATGAATCAATATAAGATACATTTTAATTTATTTAACCATTCATTAATCATTCATTAGTCGAGAAAAAATAATCACATATAAACTCAAGTCATAATGCATAGAGTTTAACATGGAAACCCAATCGGGAGAAAACCATAAACCTATCTTTATAAATGTCTGTAGGCACCAACCTACTGTTACAAATATTGTAGGCACCAACCTAATGGAGACACCATTCTCCTCAAATGAGCACCAACTAAAAAATATGTAGGCACCAACCTACTGGAGACACCAATCTCATCAACTGAGCACCAACTCAATAAGATATGTGTAGACACCAATCCAAGATATTCATACAAAGTACTTATGACTTCACCTGCATGCTTCATTCCACAGACAATCCTTCAAACCCTAGCAAGCCTCAAAACAACATTCCCAAAATGTAATCACTGATGACAACGTCCACTGACAACATCATCCACTGACTCCAACATCCACTGATGAAAACATCACAATCTCAAAACAATGCACATGGCAACATCACAGACCTTCGGTCCTTCATAGTGCACCTTGAGAACAAGAAAGACCTCAAGAAAATCCCTTAGACTTCTCTTGCACACCTTTGGATCCCAAAAATATACCCCAACACTTTTAGCACGCCTCATATCACTTATGTGCACCTCAGAATTGATAGCTTGCTTGATTTCTCTCCAAATGTGAAAATATGGCATGTATTTATAGTAATCATGTCCCCACTTTCAGGGCCAACCTGTAAAGACTCGTTGAGTCAACCTCAATTTTCTAGTTGGGTTGTCGGATTGAAAAATTCATATCTCCTCATTTCTATGTGATGGAAACATAATCCTTTAGGGTTACCCACTTGACGAAATATGAAACGTCAAGTGATAGTAACGGTTAGTGGGAGTCCAAGAGACCTTTGGAAGACAAATCAAAGAGTCGTAATTATGTATATATGTGTGTATCATATCATTAATAAAATAATTTGCGTTTATCTTTATCTGTGATTCCAACAGTGTTATCAGAGTGCCTTTGTTCCTAGGAATTTTCCATTTTGCATAAACGCTTCTTCCCTCTTTCTGCCTGTCAATCTACACCCTGCAAGTCTATCCATCAATTTGCCTAATCATATTCTTTCCTCATTCCTGTAGAAACATTCCTCTTTATGTCTACCTCCCAATCTGCCCCGTGATCATTCTTCTTAGTGCTCAATTTGTCTCGTGAGAGAGGCTAGGGTTACGTGGAGGAGAGGTGAAGAACCCTCAACTTAATTTGTCCATGCAAATGTCGACGTGTTCGAATATATCATCTTGGATATTAACTAACTAGTTGTGTGCTTTGTCTAGATCCGCCAGCAAACGGGAAGGCCACTTCTAGATAGACTAAGAAGCGCCAATTTCTCTCAGTAGGGATTTCGAGCATTTTTTTATGATTGTTAGGGGTTGTCTTAAGGCCGAAAATTGTTAAATAAGTGAAAATATGTTCCTGGAGGAATGTTTCTAGAAGAAACGTTGAGGTTATTTGTTTTCCATCTCCTGTCGAATGTTCACCTTGGTCATCTCTTCATATTCTCACACTGGTAGAAACCCAAATTATGTTCACCCTCAACTAAAGCCCTAATCCACTTAACGAAATTGAGTGAAAGCATTTCTCAAAGGCCAAAGTGTAGCCCAAGCCAATGAAGGGGGTTGGAAATAGTTTTCAACCAACAATAGAACAACCGCATGAGGAGTTTCCATCACTCCAGCTATAAAACGAGACAAAGATACAACCATTCTCACAGCTCGGGTAGATTATTTGTGAAATGCCATCCACATGTGTGTTTTTTTTATTTAAAAATTGCATGCCAATACCAATGCCATAGCATGGAAGTCGTCATTCTCACACAATGTTGATCTAGACAATAGGTGGATAAAATTGAGGAATCAAATAACCATAATGGCCTAGTAATCGTGTGAGCAGTAGGTTTCAAATCCAACTGCGCTAGGAAGAGGCACTGACTGTGGGATCCCCATGGAAGGCTATTGTAGGTAGTGGGAAGTGCCCTGAAATGTCCCATAATATGCCTTCCCTAAAATGACCCTCATATTCTCATCGTATTACGAATCACCCTTCATCTTCAAAGCAAGTGGGATTCAAACCTTAAATCATTGTACCTAATTATGCAAAATCTTTAGCTAGAAATCGGTGATGGAAGAATTTTGGGAGTACTCCGTCACTATTGTTACTATCACTGGAGGATGTTTACTGTTGATTCGATATTAATGTTGGGCAACTATTGGTCTTAAATGTTTCCAAGCATTGGTGTCCAAATTTCTTGGTAATGGCAACACGACGATGTTTCTTGGAACAAAACAGAAGTCATATCGAGCGTGAGGAAGCCGGAGAACATAAGTTGTATAAGTTTGTAATAGTCACATCTCAAAATTTGTATGCTTGTGGAATTTTCTTCTGGTGTTAGACCATTTCCCAAACTCTGAAGTATGCGAAGGAACACCTAGAACCAGTTTGCAAATGCTCTTGATATTGGTTGGTGTTTGCATGTTATTGGACCTTGTTTGATGGTCTATGTTTTGATTCTTTACTTCTCTGTTGTTTTTTGCGCAACAGTTTGAATACAATAACGTTGACATAATTTTGTTTTGGTGAGTACACTAGTCATATTTTTTGTGTTCAGTATTGACGATACACTCAACTGAAGAGAAAGAACTTGCAAATCATATTGGTGAACCCGATCGAACATTGAAGATTCATTTCAACTCAAGTTATATGTGTAAGTCTACTTGGATTTTTATTGTAAACAGGTGCATTTTTCGTGGAAGTTGACACACTCATATGTTGAGTTCACATATGTTGAGTTTTCATTTGATTGTAAAGTCTGGGTGGAGTTGCAAGAAACCCCTAACACCTATTTCCAAATTTAAAATGGTTGGACTTGAGGAACTATTATAGTTACTAAACACTCTCATCCTCTCTTCTGTGGACAATACAGTCACACTTGACAAAACCACTTTGCAGTCTGTTGTAACATGCTTGCAAGTTTTGTAAGCCAAAGCATCATTATTTCAAACTCGGAATCGACTTCTTCATGACGCACTTGAGATAATGAATATTTGACAACATTATGAACCAGTACTTGTTCAGAACCCTATATTCAAAGATGGTGAAGAAGATGAGGCTGATTCAAACCAACAACCACTCAGTGATCCATCCCCGGATTCAAGTAGAGAGAAAGATCAACTTCCTCTTTCCAAGTGGATCATAAAACCTTGGGAAGAAATCAGGCAGAACAAGCATAGAACAGGTATCGGATATGAAAAGGATGTCACGATTCATAATCGATATCACACCAAACCAATCCAATTTTAGAGTGTTGGATTGCTTCAAGAAATTTCACATTCACCTGCTTCAGTTCAAGAGAAGATTCCAAAATGCCAACATTGTCAACGAGTTGGCCACATGGAATATCAATGCTTCGATCTTCATCCTTGCGAGCATTGTGGAAAACAAAATCATCCTTCAGATAAGTGTTTCAAATGCAAGACCACTTCAAGAATAAAGAACCACTATGGGTGGATCCCTTCTTGGTGATGGTCATCAATAACCAAGAAGATATCTCAGTCATACCATATTACTTGCACTCAAGTATTGAGCCACCTTGTAGTAAAAGGATTTGTGTCTTCTCACCTTGTCTGTGATAGGGGGGGAAAACATCAACGATTGATATTCAAGATTCAAGTTTTGAATCCCTATCACTCGAGGAGTAACAAGCAAGCATGATTGATTTGTGGGTTTCCTTAAACCGCCACTTAGTAGAGTACTTACAGCTTTTGCTAGACATCGGTTTGTGGTTTCCCTTAAACCTCCACTTGGTAGAAGAATTTAATCTTCTTATAAATCACAGTTTATGGTCATCTTTAAACCAGCATCGAGAACACTTCCAATTATCATAAGACAACAAATTCAACTTCTAACTAACTTAGGAAATTTTTTGGGAACCATTAAGCCTAGAGTAGGGTTCCAGAGTTTGTGGTCATCCTTAAACCACCAAATTGGTTTTTGGTCTTCCTTAAACCACCATCATCATTCGGTTTGTGGTCATCCAAAAACCACCAGATTCAAAGAGCACATTTATCCATCAACAACTGCACACTTCGAGATTTCAGTTGCCCACTTTCAGATATCACCTCTCACCTTGGACCCATATACACCCCTTCAGATTAAGGAGGGGGGGATGTTGGAAACGTAATCCTTTAAGGTTACCCACTTGACAAAATATGAAACATCAAGTGATAGTAACCGTCGGCAGGAGTCCAAGAGACCCCTGGAAGACGAACCAAAGGGTCGTAATCATGTATATATCTGTGTATCATATCATTAATGAAAGCATTCATGTTTATCTTTATACGTGAGTCCAACACTATGGATTTAGAGATAATGCCATATACCGTTGGAAAGGTCTCAAAATAATATTTCCAACCATATAACTTGTGCTTCCATTTGAGCTAGGTATGTAGGGTAAAAATTCCTTCAAATACAAGGTCTGACCAAAAATAATACTTTCAACAATCCATCTTCTAATCTTTATCTTGGACATTTGTAGGCTTGTAATATTTATCTTGGACATCCTGTAGGCTCCCCATGTCTTTGAAATCAATGACAACAATATTTCCAACAGTTTACACTAATGATATAACTTTTAATTGTATGCCTCAACCACCTTTAAAAGACATCGATTTCATCACAGTGAATACCTTATACATTTTTATGAATTTGATGAACTTAGATTAATATATGGTTTAAACTCAACATAGATAATGTTTCTTGAAAAATCATTCCTTCAACATTTTAAAGAAAAAATGAGTGCAGAATAATGTAATGTCTTATTAGTCCCTACGCTCAAGGAAACATGGACTATTGTAAATGACTTGTTGTTTTTTCAATAGTCTAGAAATACATTTAACCCAAATTTTTAACAACCACTTTTTATAGACTTATTAGATTCTTACGATAATTTTTTTAACCAATGAAAGAATTTGAGGTCTTATTTGGCCTCTTTCCGAGGAAAAACCAAATTATCTTATTGCTTTCCTAATGATTAAGTTAGTAAGTATTGAAATACTTGATATACTAAGCATGAGGTCGACTAATGCTATGGATTTTCTAGCATTAGTTTGATAACATTAGTTGTTACAAATCATTTTCATGCAATGAGATTATATCACTATAGCTAAGTTTGTTACACGTTAGCTAAGTTTGATACGCCTTGTGACTCTCTGGTTGTTGGAATGTCAGCCATATGTTTCACTGCCATGTTTCCTTTCAACTAGAGAGTGTGGTAGTGAGCAACCAAGTTGCCTTCCAAGGAGAGTGTCGTAGCGAGCAACCATGTTTCCTTTCAAGGAGAGCATCGTAGCGAGCAACCAATCTTCCTTTCAGGTTCTTGCTCTATGACTGAATCATAATTGCTACTTGTTTTGAAGTAGAAGAAAAGGTGAATGGTAACTGAATTGAGGAGAAGAACTATGTTAGAGGGGCATCCTTTGCTTTCGTTCAATAGCACAATTCGGATTCTGGAAGAACTTTGATGGAGGGGTCGCTTCTGCTTCAGTTTTCGAATATTAGTCCTTCCAGCAGTCGAGGCCTAATAAATAAACATATGTAGTAATTAATATAAAAAAATCAAGCAAATTTTAGCTCGATATATCTTTACTTAGCTCTGTTTGCTTCATCTATTCTAATTTAAGGGAACAATTACAACAAGCCACAGTTTGACTCTCTCGTCTGTTATATCATGTCTATTATTGTTTATCTATCAAATTATCTATACACATAGAACATGACTCTGACCTTGAAATGGTAGTGTAACAACAAATGTGAATTCTAGAGGGGAGGGTGTCACATACTAGGGTTGAAATGAAGATAAAATTGAGTTATTCTATGGCCATGGAATTGGATTGAATTCTTCAAATTTGAGCCTGTTGAAAAGAGGACTATGATTCTCAAATCCTCGGCATTCCACCATCTTTAGTGCTTCGATGATATTAAATATGGAGATATCTTCCTAAAATCATCATTACACATCTTAGTCACAAACCATGGTTTCTTCTGCAGCTCAAGGAAATGACAAACTTAAAAGAGAAGACAGGGAACTAGCCCCCAACCAGATGTTTCTAAACTATAATAAATGGTTGGAGTGGAAACATATGAAATGCATTTTTATTCAACCGTATGAGAGGGACCAACCCACATATTCATAGACAACAATCATCGTCAAGTGGGATTGCACATGCATCATATATAATGGGTGAGTGAATTCCCACTTCTATTGTGTGTGTGTGTGTGTGTGTGTGTGT
>JZKD02S0250157.1:11041-21079 GCA_000966675.3 Picea glauca
GTTCAAGTACAAGATGATTCAAAATGAAAATGTCTCCTTAGTATATATAGGAGACTACGAGGTATAATTACAACTAATGGCCTAAAGCCGACATAAATAAAATAACATTACTAATATAATATGCCCTAATTAAGGGGTAATGAGCCAATATTAGGGCTTAACATGTTCCAAGTCCCTTAACTCAGAAACTCCCTTGGGTTGCATTCCATAGAGTATTTGGAATGGGCTCCTTCCAATGCTTCTTTTTGGTGAGTTATTGTATGCAAATTCTTCTTGTGGCAGAATCTGATCCCACTGTTTATGATGTTCAGTAACTAGACTCCTTAATAAATTACCTAAACTTCTATTTACCACCTCAGTCTGCCCATCTGTCTGAGGGTGATAAGCTGAGATGAAGGACAAATATGTCCCCATCTTCTTCCACAATGTCCTCCAAAAGTGACCAACAAATTTTGTGTCTCTATCTGAGACAATGCTCCTGGGTAGGTCGTGAAGTCTCACAACTTCTTTGAAAAACAGATTTGCAACATGTGTTGCATCACTGCTCTTCTGGCATGGGATGAAATGTGCCATCTTTGAAAACCCATCCACCACCACAAATAGGGAATCGAATCCCCTTTGTGTTCCTGGCAATCCCAACACGAAATCCATGCTTATTGCATCCCAAGGCCTCTCTGGTATTGGGAATGGTTGATACAATCTAGTGTTCTATCTTTTCCCCTTTACATGTTGGCAGATCCTCCATTTGTTCACAAACTTTATCACCTCTATTCTCATACCTGGCCAATAGTATGAACTGCTCAACTGTGCAAACATTTTATCGTGGCCAAAATGTCTAGCCAATCCTCCACTATGCTTCTCCTTCAGAATATTGTCCCTCATTGATCATCTTAGTATGCACAATTTATTTTCTTTGAACAACAATCCTTCCTGAACCATATACTCTGTCCACTGACTTCTACCTCTTAGTACAAAACTTGTACATGCTTCATAGGCCTCCTTGAAATCTGTATCATCAATATACATATCCTTAAGGTGTTCAAACCCCAAGGTCTTCACCTGGAATTTCTGCAGAATTAAACATCTCCTGCTTAACGCATCAACAACTTTCTTAGTATTCCCAACAATATGTTTTATGACAAAAGTAAAATTTTACATAAATTCAACCCATTTTGCATGCCTCTGATTTAGTTTTTCTTGTCGGGTTATGAATTGTAAAGCTTGGTTATCGTTGTACAAAATAAACTCTTGCGGGACAACATAATTGCTCCATTTCTTCAAAGATTGAATTATGGCATAAAACTCCTTGTTGTATGTGGAGTATTTCCTCTTAGTCTCATTTAGCATCTCGCTGAAATAGGCAACAGGTCGATTGTCCTGACTCATAACTGCTTCTATTGCAACTCCACTTGCGTCACATCTTACCTAAAATGTCTTTTCAAAATTCGGCAAGACTAGAATTGGTCATTTCGTTATCTTCTCCTTTAGTATATTGAAGCTCCTTTCGACCTCCTCTGTCCATTTAAAAGACTTGTGTCACTTCTTTACTGTATCCATCATGGGTGCACAAATCCCACTGAAGTCTCTGATGAACTTTCTATAAAAACTTGCTAAACCATGAAAGCTCCTTACCTCGAACATGCTCCTTGGTGATGGCCACTCTCTGATCGCTTTCAACTTCTCTAGTTCCATCTTCAATTCATTCGAAGACATCACAAAACCCAAATAAATGAGTTATGTTTTCATAAAAGAGGACTTCTTCAAATTGATCAACAACTTCTCCTGTTGTAGCCTTCTCATTACTAGCGTTAGGTCCCTCAAATGCTCCTCTTTAGTCTTGTTAAATATCAGTATATTGTCCATATATACAACCACGAACTTACCAGTGAAATATTTTAGAATTTCATTCATCAGCCTAATAAAAGTGTTCGGGGCATTGGTTAAGCCAAATGGCATAACTAACCACTCATACAGACCTTCATTCGTCTTAAAGGTTGTTTTCCATTCATCACCTTCTCTCATCCTGATCTGGTGATATCCACTTTTCAGATCTATCTTGGAAAATAAATTTTCTCCACTTAAGAAATCCATTAAGTCATCCATGCTCGGTAAAGGAAATCTGTACCTGATGGTGATCTTGTTGATGGCTCTCGAGTCTATGCACATTCTCCATCCTCCATCTTTATTTGGGCTTAACACAGTTGGTATTGCACATGGGTTCAAACTTTCTCAGACCAAACCCTTATCCAACAACTCTTGGACTTGGTTCCTCACCTCCTCATTCTATCGAGGTGTTAATATATACGCTGCTTTGTTTGGCAGGCTTGATCCTAGTATCAAGTCAATGTGATGACTGATACTCCTGATGGGTGGCAATGAGTTTGGCAGCTCATCCACCACTATATCAACAAAATTATCCAGCATCTCCTGAACTTCTTCAGGCAAATCATCCATTGATGTACTCGTAAGAATGACTTTGGGCTTTCTTGCCACAGCAAATTTCATCTCCTGTTCTTCCTTGACTTCTTTTAGGAGTTCCTTCCCACTCATGAGAAGTATGCTTGTGTTGGCTTCCTCCTTCGCTCTCTTCTCCTCCATTGGTAGCAACATATGCGTCCTACCATTCTTCTCCAATGTGTATGTATTCTTCCTTCCATCGTGAATGACATTTCTATAAAACTTCCATGGTCTTCCCAAAAGAATATGGCATACGTCCATGGGAATTACATCACATAGGATTTCATCTCTATATCCTCCTATTTTAATTTCAACCAGGCATTGTTTAGTGATCATTACCTGGTGTCCTTTTTGCAACCATGAGACTTTGTATGGCCTTGGATGTGTAGTTTTCTTCAACTCCAATTTATCCACCATCTCTGTGGATACTAGGTTGTCAGTACTCCCACTGTCAATGATCACCTTGCATAATTTGTCCTTAGTCTTGCAAGTTGTCCTAAAGAGACTGTTTCTCTGCACTGGTTTTTCAATTTCTGCCTCCGAATTCAAGAGAAATTTTCTCAACATCAGGGATGCTCCATCCTCTACTCCTTCTGCCTCAACATCTCTTCATTCTGGTTCTGAAATGTGAGCTTCTCCTCCTTCCTTATTCTTCTCGAGACATTCCCAAGACACGTTCCCTATCTTTCCATAGTTATAGCACCTTACTCCTCCTCTGCCTCTTCCTCTAGAAGAGTTTCTTCCACCATTCTTTCTTCCTCGTGAACTTCCTCCTCATTCTGAGTGATTGTGTGGTTTCTCAGCCTCGTCCTTAGACTGTTTTTCTCTGTCATGGTTAAATCCCTTGCTTTTGCTTGGGACCAAGATTTTACCTCTTCCTCGTTGGTTTTGTTTTCTAGCCAGCTTCTCCTTTGCCTTTAGTGCAAACTGATAAGCATCTTCCACAGTCCTCACTGACATCATGCTGAGCTCGTCTTGGATCTCATATCTCAAGCCATTTATATATCTGGCGACTTTCTCTTCGTCTCTCTCCCATTCTCCAGTTCTAATGTTCAGCCAGTAGAACTCCTTGGTGTACTCCTTGACTGTCATCCCTTTCTGTCTCAGGTTCTGTAGCTTCCTGAACAGATTGATCTGGTAGTCTTTGGGTATGAACTCAACCTTCAGTTTGGATACCATCCTGTCCCAACTCTTTATCCTATGTTTTCCTTTACTTCTCCTCTCAGCCTGCAGTTCATCCCACCACAGTGTTGCATGCCCTTTTAGCCAGGTGACTACCTACCTCACCTTCTTCTCCTCATCGACATCTTCATAGTCGAAGTGTTTTTCCATGGACCTTATCCAATCCAACAGTTCTTCAACATCTATATTTCCCTCATACATGGGGACCTCTATCTTAGCTTTGCCTCCCAATATGGAAACTGCTCTCAAAAAATGTTCTTCTGCAGCATCCTCTCTTGCAGCTTCTTCAACCTCAACCTCTTCACTTTATGCATCACTGGCATCCCAAACGTCAGGTGCTCTCCTCTTTGTTGCTTCCATTGTTTCCAATCGGGTGAAAAGCTCTCGCATCTCCCTCTCTACAACACGGTTAGCTAAAGGAAGATCTCATATTCTTGGCGACATTATGTCAACTATCTATCACACACAAAGTACAACTCTGATTTCTCTATCTCCTTCTTTTCCTCCTCCATCTGAAGTCTACAGACGAAAAACTGATGCTCTAATACCACCTGATCCAGACCCCCTATCCCTCTTGAGGGTTGTGCGACCTCCCGGTCAGGATCTTCTGGTTCCGGAGCCGAAATGGCTCTTCTGGTCCCGAACTGGAACCCTTCAAATGAACACATAGGTCCCTTCACCAATTCTTATTTGGCTTTTCCAGGTGCCAAGCGTGAGCTCCCACAGCACACGACCAAGAGTCGTGACCTTGTGCCAAACTGAAAAGGGTGCTTATTGGATACCGGGACTTCATGAGTCAAGCATCTCATTCCTTTGTCCTCCGAACCTCCGGTAGACGAAATGCCAAAATGTCCCAGCGCTTGTTCCTTTGGGATTTCACATTTTGTGAAATCAAGAAACAAGGAGTATCCTTGTTCCTTGGAGTCTTCGGTCACCAAAAAGACAAAATTCCCCAGCGCCTTATCCTCCGAGTTTTTGTGAATCAGGACTTCAGGTTTTTCGATTTTGGGAAATCTGATTACAAGGGATTTCTCTACCCCTTGGAACCCCCGGTGACCGAAATTTCGAAATGTTGAAAGGGTTGATCAAGACTTTTACCAAAAAGGAATTTTGGATTTCGTGACTTCATGGATCCTGAAGCAAGTTCCTTGACTCTTCAACTCCCGAAACCCAAAATGTCGAAATACTGGGGACCAGGACTTCACAAGTCAAGCGTCCAGTCCCTTCACTCTTCGAGCCCCTGATTGCTGAAACGTTGAAATGCCAAAATATTCTGTGGTTCGATCAACGTCTCACAACGATCCCTAGGATCGATGGTTCTAGTCGAATCACAGTTTCATGGTTCAGGATTCTAAAAGACAAGAGTCTTTGTCTTTCCAACTCGCGGTACTCGAAATCTCGAAATGGACCAACGGTCCAGATCTACTTGTGATAAATGGTCACTACTCCTCTCGAGCTTTGGGTGTCAAGAAGCCCTCATTGCCAACCTCCTCGCAGCTCCACCTAATCCAATGGCTTGTGGGTTTTCGGCGTTTCTCCTCAAAGACTCTCCACCATCCGTCCAAGTCTCCGGGATCTCCCCTCCTAGATCTACGCAGTGTTAAAGTCTGCGCCCCTTCCTCAAATCATATAGTCTGCGGGATTTTCCACCACGATCCAACACTTGACGACATTCTTCCTCCTGAGATTTTACTCATTTCAGACTTAGAAAATTTTCTAATTCTTCAAATACTGAGTCTTCACCTCTTCCAGGGAATGAGTTCTTGGATCTCGATAACACTTTTGAAGTGTTATTCCTCCTGAGATTTATCTGGTTCAGAATTCGATCTCCCATGCACTCCTTGCGTCTGAGAGATTTAGATAACTCAGATCCATGGTGTTCCTCTCTGGCTCATCGCACACCTTGCAGAGATTCCAATGAAGAGAAACAATTGAAACTGGGAAAATTCACAGTTCCATCCACTTGTTCATGAAAACAGAAAATAACAGGAAAATGCACACAGTCCAAACACCACACATTTGGATCAATTTTCCATTCTGTTATATTCACAAGTGCCCAATGGCTATAGAATACATTCAAAATTACAGTAACTCAAAACATTGAGATCTCCTACTAACTCGCAGTTCTCTCTTACAGCTAAGTTCTCTCTGTATTCCCACCCTCTCTAACTGGGTGTACAAACTTCTACCTAACTCAAAAAAATTTCTAGCATTTTCCCCTGGCTACTTGCCTACTCTAACATTCATCCTACGCTATCTTAGTTCAGTCGCATTCTAGAGCCAAAGTGGAAACTCCTGCTCTGTTTACAATTTTCAAAACGTGCCTCAAAGGGTAAAATTTGGCACCAGTTCAAGCGTGCCTCCAAAGGTGAATTACGACGCTGAGTAAAGGAGGATTTCAAAATCAACTACAACTGTCAACGTTGAATTTCTAGAAGACCTCACACGTGTTGATTGGTCCTACCTCTGTGCACTTGCCAACGATGCTCTTGCATCACCTGGTGAGGCACTATGAGTGCCTTGTCTCGGTCACCCTGGAGAGATGTATCGGGTGATTTTCTACCATGGTCACCCTGGACAGATGTTGATATAATAAATCAATCAATAAAAGTTAGGAAATTCACCTGTAACATTAAGAAAATGAAATATTGCAGTAATAACAGAAAAACAAATAATGAAGTTTATGAAATTTAGTTGTTGTAGTCATAATTTTTTACTGTATTTAACATTTACCTGGTGAGGCACTGCGGGTGCCTTTCCACAGTCACCCTCTCCATCTATTCGATTTAAGTTGAAATCGATCAACAACTCTTTACCTATAATTATTGTTTTTGTTGCACATACAAATATACGATTTCCTTCGCGTGCCTCAAATATGCAATTCAGTTTCTTAGTTGTTGCCACTGGTCATGTACTATTTATAAAGTCTGCAATGTTTCTAGTATCTTTTGGTCTTCCATCAATATACATAGTTGCACCTTTATTTTGATTGTTATCTAGTAGTTGTATATAATTTGCGACAACTTCGTATCTCCGCATACTTTGCGTATATCGGACCAACATCAACCATTGATTGTATTTGTATAATGGTCCGACATACTCCAACAATTCAGTTACAGTTCCATAGCCGACCTTTATGCCATCCATGGAAAATAACCCCAATCCATGTAAGCACGAAGGAGCAATGCGATACATCCTCCCACCGATGAAGAAATCTGTGTCCACTTCAGGTAGCTCCTTAGGTGCCCATTGTTGCACTAGATGCTTATACCTCAAGGGAAACTCAATGTCACCTATTCTCTCAGCATCATACTTACACGACCCTCCGTTGGCAATAAAAAATTGCATGCGGGTACAAAATCTTTTCCTTACCTTTTCCAACCTAGTTGATCTAGAACCGGTAGATCTAGTACAACACGTCTCACTTTCAACCTCTCTTACTATATCTTGATCATCACTCGAGGAAGATAGATCTGATAGATACCTATTTGGTGGTACCTACACTCGTTAAAACAAGAAGATAAGTTATCATGCCAATACATGTTTTTGATACCAACACAGTTGCATATAGTTGCATTTAGTTGCATAAAGTTAAAATTGCCACACCGATCCGTCATATAGTTGCATAAAGTTGAAATTGCCACACCTAGTTGCATATAGTTGCAATATAGTTGCATATAGTTGCATAAGTTGTAATATAGTTGCATAAGTTGCATATAGTCGCATAGGTTGCAATATAGTTGCACAAGTTGCAATAAAGTTGCATAAGTTGCAATATAGTTGCATAAGTTGCAATAAAGTTGTGTAAAGTTGCATAAGTTGCAATATAGTTGCATAAGTTGCATAGTTTCATATAGTTGCATATTTGCATATAGTTTCATACGAAATTGTTGCAATATAGTTGCATATAGTTGCATACGAAATTGTTGCAATATAGTTGCATATAGTTGCAATATAGTTGCATAAGTTGCATATAGTTGCATAAATTGCAATATAGTACCAACATAGTTGCATATAGTTGCATTTAGTTGCATAAAGTTGAAATTGCCACACCTATCCGTCATATAGTTGCATATAGTTACATAGTTGCATATAGTTGCATAGTTGCATAAGTTGCATATAGTGGGAGACAACCCCTGGATTGGTTGTGGGGATAAGTTTGGGCTTCCGCTGCATATGATACAACTCCTGAGAGAAATATTATACCTTAATCTCAACCAAGTTCTTAATGTCTCATTGATTTCAATATGGGGACAAGAATGGAAGCATGCAGGGGAGATTACATTTAGAGGCGAGGATGCAAATATTTGGGAATAATACATTGCAAAACTTAATGCAATTCATGTTAGTATTAAATATGAGGAGGATCATTTGATCTAATCAAAAAATTCATCGAGTGATTACACTCCCAAGGCAGAATATAAGGTTTTATGTTCCAATGATCATATGGGGGTTCAAGTGTGGTGGTGAATGGATCATATTGCATATGGTTTTTCAAAGGTTGGGATACAGTTGGCTTGTGGTGAATGGATCATCAAAGAATAGGATATGGAAATGTTTCTAAATATACACATCTTCCTTCTTTTGAAAACTTAAATAGATGAACCATTGTTACTGGATCGTGAGATTATAATATAGTTGTGTTAACATATAGAGAAAAAAGTCGGTAATTTCATTCCATCATTGATAGTGAAAAAATGCAGCTTGTATTGGACTTGGTAGACTAACTTCGTCAAGCTTTGTGGCTTGGGAACTGTGGGACTTGTATCTACCATTTTCATATGAATTACATGAGGGATACTTTTTTAACTTAACCTATTTGGTATTTACAATACGTAATGGTTCCACTTCCCAAAAGGAACAATTTTCCTCCAAAATACATAAAAAAATAAAGACATTCATTGGATATATTTTAAGGGGGACTATACATCCTCAACCATCAATATCCTATATAGAATAATTATATTTGAAAGAGCTCCCTCCTAGATTTTTTGCCATTGATATTGATATATAATAGGATCAACTTACCTTCCTCTTAATCTTGTTACTCCTTGTCCAAAGAATTATCTCCTTCATTGGGCTCATGATAGACGTGGGAGTTGTATACTACAAATTCTAACCTCATAATTATATAGCCCTATTTTATGAATCTTAAAAATATGATATGTGAGAAATGAGCATGGCCATTCAACCAATCACAAACTACCTTGGAATATAAGAATGTCTAAAGTTGTTATATCTCCAAATTTATCTCCACCTTCATCATTGTGATCACACTGATTATGTCTTCATAGTTATTAGATTTTACCTTGTACCCCCTTTTATTGAGATCATGTGGTCATTATGGTGAATGAGCTCACTAGCGATGTTTTGTGCATCACTTCCCCTGGAAGAACCATCACAAAGTCTATACATGAAGATATGATCAAATTCTAGAGGTAGAACTTGTCTAATGGTATCTCCAACTCTTATGGTTTTGCAAGCCATTAAAAAGTATTTTATTTTGAACATTGTCTCGATAAGGGATGGTCATTTTCCTTTGAATATTTATTCATTCTGTGAGATCCAAAGGCCCCACATAACATCTTAAGGTAGAGCAACTAGGTCTTGTGGACTTCCATGAGATTTTAAACTAGTTTTTCCAAGCTTCTATCACTGTGTTCCTAGCCCAAATTTGGTATCTTCCTTGTTATCCTAAAGCATGGGGAGTCTTTTGTGAAGGGAAATCCATGCAAAACTTTTTTCCTTGGACAATGTCCAAATCCTCTAGAGACCACTCCACCACCATGGATTTCTTGCCTCCACATTCTACAATGAGAAGGTTTTATAACCCATTTTCACACTATACATGCCCTCTTATTGATTTTTTGTCCATAAAAGATAGTATTCACTTTCATATAAGACAATGGAAATGTTATCCCTCTTTTTTGCAATTAGTTTCCAAATTCCTTTAATCGTTAGGGATCTAGAATTTTTTTTGTGTCTTTTAGGCCCCATCCTCTCTCTAAATTTGACCTTGTTATCAACTCTCGTTTTACCAATAGAATATTATTAGAGTTCTCTTTCCATGACCATATATAGTGAAAGCATAGGGACTCAAACTTCTTTAACATCAAGACAATGATAAACACTAGAGTGACCCAATATACTGAGATTGATTCCAAAACTCCTTTTATAAGAATCACCCTTCTAGCATGAGAGATCCATTTGTTGTACCAATGATCTACTCTTATTTTCAGCCCGTCAAGGAGCCACAACCAGTGTTTGCATTGGTATTCATTTGTTTTTAGCATGAACTACATGTATATAAAACAACCATCATTTTGCACTATAATGAAAGGGAGGAACTTCAAGATCATTTCTCTCATGGCCTATGAGACATGATAAAAGTATATGGAT
>JZKD02S0250245.1:0-15792 GCA_000966675.3 Picea glauca
TAGTAAAATTTACAAAGGTTTCTATACTTTTAGATAAGTATGGATCATTAAAATTTTCCTTAATTTTGACTAGGCTCTAGAAAAAGACTCTTTTAGAATTTCCATGTCTTTCCTATATTTACACTTACTTCAAGGAGAATGTAAAAATAATGATTAATATAAATTTATAGGTGAAGGCCATGATAGTTGCACTGATTAAGGTGGAGAATGCCATCAAAGTTGGTAATGCCAACACCACAAATGTGATTCCAGAACTCATAGATGTTGCACGAAGTTATTTTGTTGGAATTGTCCTTAGAAGTTCCATCAAAGTAAGTATATATTTACTTGAATTTTGTTTTTTTCAAACAATAAAAATTTTGAGTTTTGAATATTTTTTAATATCTTCATTTTTTGTTAAATATATTATAATTTAAAATAAATCTTATGTTGCCAACTTTGTGATATCTCAATTAATGCTTAGTAATTCAAAGGTTAACATAAACTTATTTTAATACAATACAACATAAATTTGATATAATAAACAATAAAAATATATCAAATTATGCTTGTACTCTTTAATGTATTTTCAATATGGTGGTTGGAAATGGTTGTTAACTTTTCATATCTAACATAATTGTAAAATGAAGAAAAAAAAACATAATTGTATATTATAGATACCCATAATAAAATGACACATCCACAATATAAATGTCCAAACAAATCATTTACAAATCAGTCTTCATATCTCTCAACCTGATTATCTTCCTCGCTTGGCATTGTAACATTATTTTTCTCAAAACGATGTTTAGAACTCGGAACATGTATCAATACGAACCACCAATCCCCATCCAACACATCTGGGTAAAAAAACACTGGGTTGCAATGTTTTGGGGAAACATAAGGCTCCTTACTTTCAACCCACATTTTTTTTAAGTTAATATAAATTTTCCCAGTATCACAATCTTCCTTTACATTTCTCTGGTTGAAGGTATATCACCACTTGAAAAACAAAATAACACATTGGAATGATGAGAAGTCCACTTGCATGATCTCTTGTTTCTTTCTAGTGTAATATAACTTCCCCTCTATTAGGTTTGATCACGGTGGCTAGCATGACTAGATTCGTCGAACTCGACCTCAACTCCACAATCTTGTGTGATATGTCCATCATCAACATACTTCGTGCGAAAATGATGTCCATATGTTCACATAGATGGGAACAAATGCACTTGTAAAAAAGCGTACAAAGAACGATGTCATATGTCTAATAACTGAAGCATTAATAAAAACATAATACAATTCAAATGTGAAATATTATAAATAGAATGTGGTACTTATAAAGGTTATTACATAGTTGTTGAACCCGATCGGTATGTTTAGTGCATCCAAATATTCTCTACGTGGGTTACAACCAAACACCGCATATTCCTTTTGTATCTGGTCTGCCACCTGGAAACTGTTGGGACATATTTTTGGCTTATTTTGTTTTAAATGATCATGATAAGGCATGATTCTAACATTCAATCATATTAATTATTTCCTGTCATTGTCCCATTTCCTTATTTTCTCTTCATACAACGCGATCCATGGTCATGTTGCCTCCACATTGTAAAGAATGAATTTATTGATGACATCCATTTCTAAATTCATAGTTGTATACAAAAATTCAAAACTAATAGAATGAGATAAAATATATATTATCAACTTAAAGACCAAATTTATTGATGACATCAATTTCTAAATTTGCTGATATATACAAGAATTCAAAACAAATATCATGGGATGAAATATATATTATCAACTTCAATGTAAACCATTTCTCTATACTAAATTGAAAAAATATAACTGACTTACTCTTTATCAAATGTCTTTTTCCATTCGTTAGTAGTAGATCCCCTTCCCTTTTTTCCTCATCTTGATGGTCGTCCCAAATGACTACCCCTATTGTGTCATCAGTTTGCTTGATGTGCTCACTAGCATAGTAGAATGACTCATATAATATGTACCCCTGTACCATAGAACCATCCATTTTTCCCTTTGTTAAACAAACCCTTTCAATTGTTTCATGTACCTCTTTAAGAAGAACATCCAACGACATGAGTACACCCTAGCTAATTCAACCTCAACAAGTAGGTGAATTAGAATATGGATTTTCAAGTTCATAAAACTTGTGGGCAATTCCTTTTCAAACATACAAACAATATCAAATATCTCTCGACACCACCATGGAATGCTAGCCATATGAATCTAGGAAATTTTTGGAACATACATTTAACCGCAAAAGAGAATGAATCTGAGATCGATGGTGTTTTCTAAAGAAATCATTACACTAAAGAAGAAGCACGCTCCATGAGAGCGAAAATAGATCTCTCAATTATAATATACCAATCACAAGGATCGTCTATATATGTGTTTCAGTCAAGGACCGGACCAACAATCTCAGGTCGAGTCAATTTCACCTATCCATAAAACGTGGATCTAGGATCCTAAGTGGACATGGTCAACCATCAATTTAGTTGGTCGTCAACCCAAAAAATTGGTCAACCCACTTAAATGACAAAGTGAGGTTCATGATGGAATCGCTTGTTCCAACACCCCCCTGTAAACTTAACTTGGAGGATTTTGTTTTTATAAAGTGGTTCCCCCTGAATTTGTTCTGACTGCAAAAGATGATCATAAGACGGTACAACAACACTCCTAAGGAAGTATGATCAATATCAACACAAATCAAGGACAAAAGGGCAGTGATCCATTTCAAATTGGTTGCAAAAAAAATATGTTGTCCAAACACGGTCCAAATCGGTCAGTCAACTAGACAACAAGATAACACCAACCAATCAATGAGTTGACTAGACAAGAAACACACCAATGTAATAAGTTTTTGTCAATCCAACAATATCTTCCAAGCTAGACAGTCTTTGTATTAGGTACAATAATCAAAAGTACAACTCCCAACAACACAGTCAAACATGGTTCAGTTGGTCTCAACAAATCCAAGTCAATTCAACAAGAAGTAGTTGAGTCAACAATAAAGAACATTAGTTGGATTTACACATCAACAAATTCAAGTACTCCCCCTCTTAAACATAGATGAGGGATCAAATTATCAACAATATATCTTCCTTGAAACACCAGTTGATGGAAAACTAGTCAAAACTTAGTCGACAAATACGTAGTCAAAGACTTTGAGTCGATTGTCATGTCGGACAAACAGTTGGTCAACCACTGCAAAACAATTAGTAATGAAGAGGAACATTGCACGACTGTGCAACTGATGGAACACAATTATAGGAACTCCTCAAACCTCTAGTTAGATGCACCTATGACCATTAATAAATCCAACCATAGTCTATCCTGGTAGTTGGTACGGGTCCATGGTTATGTCTTTCACGTCTCTTTTGCAAAGATCAGAAAGCATAATTTCCATTTCTTCTATTTCTATGGCAAGGATGATGATAAGGGACAAGTTTTTGTGGTGGATTCTCAAGAGATATAGGCTTAGGTTCTGGTGTACTCTCAGGAGTAGAACAACTTGGTATTAGCAACAACAACAATCTCTAATTCTGGCACAATTGGTTCAACACAATTAGCAATAGATTACTCTTCCGGCAAATCAATCTGAACTCCACCTGCAACAAACAAAACTTCCCTAGTTGGAGGAAGGGTAGGTGTAGGCAAGGAGGAAACAAAATCATCATATCTAAGACATGTTCTTAGTGACTTCATCTCAAGTGTAATAGGATCAGTGATTCCCTATCCATTCTTCCCAAGTCTTCCTCGGGTGTATCCATTTTGCTAAGCAGTCGAGACCCTATTTCTGTATTGTATTTTTCAAAGCTGGGAGAAACAACACAATAATTAGTCTTAATGCATAAATCAAAAACATTTTTCTTACAAAGAACATCAGGGGGTGGAAAAGAAATGGGTGAGCCTAGCAGCTCAACAACATCAGTCTTTGTCTCAACATTCTGCAATGGACAAACTTGTTCTTCAAGGTTCTGTTTGTAGTTCTGCAAGCCTTGAATAGTCTCATCCTTTGTAGTCAACTACAACAATATGGAATCACAATATTCTCTTAATTCTTGATATTCATCAAATAGACGATTTTTATCTTCTTAAAGAGGAGTATCTTCTTCACGAAGCTCATCAACAGAGGCATATAAGTGGGAAACCTCACAAGTTAGTCGGGAATTTGTTTCTATCATCTGGTTGACTTCCATGCCCAAGAAATGATTTGTTGTATGAGGAAGAGATTTCACTTTTTACTCCAAGTCTTCAAGAAGGCCAGACTTGTTCTAAAATTTGTCAACAAGAGTCTAGAAAAATATTTCCATGGTGTTCCCCATGACAGTAACCCTCATGTATTGCTCATCCATAGTAGTCTGGAACATGTTTTCTTCTTTCTTCAACTAATTTTCGAGTCTTTCATTCTCTATATTCAAGGGAACATTTTGTGTATGAAAAAGAGTTTTCACCTCCTTCTCAAGATTAGTAACAAGATATATTTTATTTCCAAAATCATCTACCATATTCTGAAAAATGGTTTCTATTATCCATTCTCCTCTGTGATTAAATGTTTGTTCCAACTTGGTATCAGAGTAGTGGTGGTGTCTAAAGACACCATTGTAATGAAGCATGAGCATGCTCCATGAGAGCACAAATAAATATCCCAATGATAATAGACGAATCACAAGGATAATCTATAAATAGGTTTCGGTCAAGGACCAAACCAACAACCTCGGGTCGAGTCGATTGTACGTGTCCATAAACCAAGGATTTGGATCCTAAGTGGACATGGTCAACCATCAATTTAGTTAGTCGTTGACCCACTTAATCGACAAGGTGATATTTATGATGGAATTGTATGTTCCAACATAACTTGATCCAGAATTAAGTAAGATGGGTTTACGCTCATTATTTATGTAGATATATATGCCATGTGTCAACTCCATGTAGAAAGAGTTCAATCAATTTTTCATAAAATATATAAACCTAATCCATTTAGAGATAATTTTTTCACTGAGAGTAGCCTGATGTGCATGTGACAACATCTAAAAAAGTGTCCATCTTAAACCTAGATGCCCCATGTGCATGTGACAACATCTAAAAAAGTGTCCATCTTAAACCTAGATTTATCAATTATCGATAGGGATCAAATTTATTGAGGTGTATTTTTTTTTATCACAATGTACAAAAGTAAACCAATATGAATTCAACTTAAATACAAATTTATCAAGCACTAGAGGGATCAAATTTCTTTAAATGTAACTTTTTTAATCATTTAATTCCATGTAGTTTGTAGTAAACTATCCCAGATCCATCTTAAATTTGGACAAGGATCAAATTTCTTTAAATGTAATTTTTTTAATCATTTAATTCCATATCATCTATTAATTCATTTATGAAAAAATTACACCTAAAGAAATTTGATCATTGTCCAGATTTAAGATGGATCCAAGCTAGTTTACTACAAATTGCTCTCATTGGAACATACAAAATATAACACAAACTTCCCTCGTTGAAGACATACAAAAAATAACACAAAAAGAGGCTAAAAAAATAACACACAAAGAGACTCTTCAACAAAACTAAATATACAATGAAGTTATCATGAAAACGTGCAACTTCTTCATAATGGAAAATCAATCATTAAGAGATCTATCAGTGTTGGCATCGGGCCTATACACTTTTGTCCACTATGATAAATGTACATGTGTTCAACTCCAATGCTTTCTTTTAATTCAACTCCTTGTAGGCATGGGAGTAATATTTAATTTTAGTACATACAAGTGTGATAAATGTACATGTGTTCAAATCCAATGCTTGTTGTGAATTCAACTCCTTGTAGGGCATGGGAGTAAGATTTAATTTTATTACATAAAAGTGAAAGAAACAAGGTATCATTTTTCCTAGTTGACCAATCTATAACAAGTTTAGAATCTCCATAGATCTACCCTGAGTGATCCCTCTCTCAATAGCAATCATTATCAATGACTAGAGTGAGTTCATCTCTGCACAATTATAAGTTGATGTTATGTTTTCCAAAATAAATAAAACACCTCCTAAAACACAAATACTTGGTATTTGCTGACATGATCCATCAAGGAAACACAAGTCATCTCTGCACAATTATAAGTTGATGTTATGTTTTCCAAAATAAATAAAAAACATCCTGAAACATAAATTATTGGTATTTGCTGACATGATCCATCAAGGAACCCCAAGGAAATTCAGAGCTATGCAAACATAATTTAAAATCACTGTAAAATCACTGACATTTACATTTAATAATAAAATTGTGCAAAACAACATGGCACAATTTGGGGTTCCAACTTCCCTTAGGCCCTAGATGATAAATTGAAGTTATCTATTTTTGGGGTGTGCTCACATTTTTTCTTATCATCATTAAACACCTCCAAAGAGGCTCATTACTCAAAGACTCCCCTTCCCCCTCCATATTTCAAAGAATTAAAATGGACGTTCATAATGGCCACTAATATCCATCCTGCTATGCAACATTGAATGTTGTGGCAGGTGGATTATAGGTCGTCAAGTCTGGCTTGCTTTCGGATTTGACAGCCTATAATCCACGTGCTGCAACATTCAATACTGCCTAGCAGGTTGGATATTGTTGGCCATTCATAATGGTCCGGAAGTGGAATCTCTCCACATATTTAGGAAAAATAACTCCATCGTTAACCAACAAGCCAACCTAGCTAGGAAAGGATGGTGTCCTATCCATCAACGTACATCAATGCTTTCAGCTAATCCCATGAAGTCGAGTCCCTTTTTAGTTTTAGTTATTGTGTTGTATCTTCATGTGGTAGTATTGATTCTCTCGTCACCCCCTCACATGGCCTCGGGTATCTGCGTTATCACGTATGCATCCTCCTATGTGCCTCCAAGTGGAGTCACATCTTAGCCGTCAGGTGGTTCCTTCAGCTCACGCTACCATACATCCCTGCGTCATTCACCTTAAATTATCCTTTGTACCATCTTCAATTTCATGGGATTTTGCATTGGTAGTTATAGATTTTCCCCTCTCGCTCAAAGTGGGATCAACCATATAAGAAATATCATAAGAGGAATTTATCTCACAGCGCGGGTTGTTATAGATTTTCCCCTCTCACTCAAAGTGGGATCATCCATATAAGAAATCATAGAAGGAATTGGGCTAAGGGCTCACACATGATGATTAGTTATGGTGTTCTTCTTCCGTGTGTGGCTAGGGTTTTTCCTCCCTTTATGCCAGGTGATGCAGTGACATTGCATTCTTGGTCACGTTGTAGAAGCCTCAGGTGTTTCTCCAGTCTGGCCTAACTCCTGCTCTCGGTTGGTTGGTTGGCTGACTCTTCATGACTTCCAGTCTGATGGTGTCCAAGGAGAATGTCGCAGTTAAGGAACAACTCTATCAACTTACGTAGGACATTGAGGAACTGAGAACCTTCATGCATACTCTACAAGTCCGTCTGAGCACTCTGTCTCCCATTTTATTTCTAGTCTAGAGATCCTTATCCAGTATTGCCAATTCCTGCATCAATTACAGGATGAATATGGAGCTCTATGCAATTAGTTAAATGAATTTCTAGATCGTTCTCACTGAACTTAGATCTCTTAGTCAACCTCTACCTTCTCTGATGAGGCCTCCTCTCGTGCAGGTAATTTTAATATTCCGGACTTGAACTCTCCAAGGCAGGTGTTAGATATGGAAGAAGTTGAAGATAAGACTCACCTCCCCCAGAATGATTAGTGGATGTCATACTTATTTTGGTTCTGCTTAGGATTTTACTTGAAAGTCTATAGTGTCAAAAATTTTGAAGCTTTTCCTCTCTGGGGAAATTTTCTAATTTTGTTGTTAATTGGGCACAACTCTCTACCAGAGGCTAGTGAGATCCTAACTATGTAAAAACTCTTCCTATGTACTCTTGATGTGCGCTCTGTCACAACTTTTACTTAATATTAAATCTACCAATTCGAGCTTTAAAATAAAAGGAAACTGTGCAAAAAAAATATTTGACATAGCGATTTGCTGCAAATTAATCTATTGTCATGCCAATTCCACATCCAACTAGTTCTTACACTTTATATTTAAGTAAACTTAATAAATGGAAAGTACAATTAAAAAAAAAATCTTTCAAAATCCAACTCGTGCTTACACTTTATATTTAAGTAAACTTAATAAATGGAAAGTACAATTAAAAAAAATCTTTCATCATTTTGAAGTTTATTGATTCTTTTAAATTAGTATTCATAACCCATTTTTTTTTTAAATCCACTTTTTTATCTCAAATTTTTTATAATTAACAATTCTATAATAACTTTAAAATTTATAATGAACAATTCTATAACAACTTTAAGTATAGATCAATCAACTTATAACAATTACGTTTATACTTCCATAGGTAGAACATCGTTGTTATAAAATTGTGTATTGCCTTGAAAGATGGTTAAAATTTTGAATGTACAATAAATCAAGGCCTTCATTTTTTGAAAATTGTGTATTACCTTGAAAGATGGTTAAAATTTTGAATGTACAATAAATCCAAGTCCTACACTTTTTTTTATTGCATGCTTTTGAATTTACAATTCTTACATTCATTTTAGGAGGTTTTTTTTTCAACATAGCTAATTTTGTTCTATAGATAGCTAATAAGAAAAACAACATGCTTTTACTGGATTCTTTTTTTAGCCTAGTCCAGAGTATATTTGTTCAGATTCTTGTTTGAGCCATTGTCTTAGTTCAGAGTATATTTTTTCAAGTTTTAATAAAGGTTTGGAATACAAACATAATAACAACACAAAAAGGAAATAGCAGTACTAATCAAACAGTGGACGAATAGCCAGCTTTAATATGTATTTGGATGTTGCTACTTGATAAAGGATGCACATTTGGTGGATTTGGTCTACTCATTTTTAGTTGAGAAACCATGGAAATTGCATCAATTTAAATTTATTATATCCATATAGAAGAGTATCTCTATGAGAGACACATTAACATTTTATGTTGGGCATAACAACAATAAGAAGAAAAAACCAAAATCAATATCTAAACTGCAATCAAGGTTGCTCTACAAACTGGAATTCTAAGCATATAAATCTATCAAAATCACTTCATACATAACGAGAGGAATAACTTGTTCAAATGGGCAACCATTATCCAACAAGTAGTCAAATACATTAGAGGAAGAAAATATTTCATCACGATCATGATCAAAGTGAGACTGAGATCACTGACCTTTATTAGATTCCAACTCAATATTTAAATTTTGGACCACCAGAGATTTTGTTAGTGTCATTATTTTCAAGGTAGGGTTATAGGTTTGTCAAGAGTTTTCAAATTCATGCTTTGGTATTGGGAAGACCAATGCATTCCTAATTGAGTCATTGAGTATATTGTTTTCAAAGAGTTTTGTCACATAAAAGTTTTCAAGGTCTTTGGGTCATCGGTCTAAAGTTGTTGCTATAAACTCTAAAGTGGTATGTTAAAAAGAGTCAAGTCATAAAATCTAGGTGGAAGGTTTTTTCAAGGGATGGCATGGAACATAATGACACATTATAAAATATAGAGAGTCATCAAAGGTCATTATATCATATTTTATATCTTTCAAAGTGGATTTTGTACTTGGTCTGTAGAAAAGTGTGCATGTTGTGCAAACTCACTGCGCAAATTGCTTGGCACTACCCAAACTGTCATGTCATCCTAAACAGTCTAATAAAATTTCAAATCGTTTTTTGCTCCGCGCATATGCATGTCTTTCTCCTCCATTTTTCATTGCAAAAGACCCTCTACCATCGATCATACCCCTTTCCCTCGGCAAATTCAAGATACCCCACCTGCAATGCTTAATGATTATTTGATCATGTTCACATGAGATTAAGTGTTAGTAAAAGGTCCTCATTGTAGGATGTTTTTAGAGAAATATATCACATAAATTCCCAAATCAAGTGGTATCAGAGCATGTATGACCAATTTTTCATATTTTGAATATAATCATGGGAAAGGAAAATAAGCAAGCATGGATTCATGAGCTTGAAGATATCAACTAGACCATTCAAGCATAGAACATTGAATTGAGGAGGTTTCTTCAAGAATATGATAAACAAAAGAGAAAACTACGAGTGAAACTACAAGCTATGGATGATCAAGTTGGGGAATGATTCACTACAAGAGAAGCATAAAATCCCTCCAAGTTCAATCCAAATTATGGCCATGGAAGGTATACTAGTTATGGCTCTTGTCATGAAAATGTTGATGGTTGCACATATTGTCAGATAATATAGGATGTTATCCAGACACCAGGGGACCAAGGTGGTTTCCTAGAAGCCTCAGCTACAACGTCATCCAACTAGGAGGAGTAGTTGGAAAAACTTTAGGAAGATGACCAAGCGTCAGAAACAAAAATGGAGATAAAGAATTCTCCATGTTCAATGCCTTCCCTTATTAATGATGATGCCTCTTTTGGAGTTTTTGAAAGGAACGCCAAGGGAATTGGATTGAATTTGTTGATTAAGATGGGGTATAAAGGAGGAGGTATTGGTATTAATGGTGAAGACATAATTCAACCATTGGA
Source organism: Picea glauca (assembly GCA_000966675.3). NCBI lineage: Eukaryota > Viridiplantae > Streptophyta > Pinopsida > Pinales > Pinaceae > Picea > Picea glauca. The sequence goes on from JZKD02S0250245.1 coordinate 10,554, forward strand.
GGTTGAAGGAAGACCCCTATATGTAGGATTGGGGTATGGTGAAAGAGAATGCTCAAAAGCAACACAAGCCGAGGATTCTTTAAGCAAAGAGATGAAATCATCACCAACACCATCTAATAAAAATAATGGCACATCATTTTTTGAAAGTGATATATCTAGCACGAGACTCTAGAGGAAATCCAAGTCTCCTCGAAAATCTTGGGACAACAAGAGTGTTGCAAAGTATTGGAAGAAGAAATCTCCTTACAGTGAAAACGAGACAGAAATGAGGTCATGCAACTATTTCACTCACTGCCAAATAAGTGGTCACTAGATCAGGAAATGTTGGAAGCTTCACGCCGAGATTCGTAGTACACCAAGAAAGAATCATGTATAAGAGTCTATGCAGATGGAGGCTGGATCCTCCTCATTCAAAAGGAAAAATGGACAAAATCAAAGTTTTGGCAGAATTCGACAAAAACAATACCAAGTCAAAGAGCTCGACGAGAGATTTCCAATGACACTAACAAAACCACAAACATAATTTGGATGCAAAAGTTATGGCCATCTAAAATTTTCGACAAACAAGCAAATCTGGAAAATTCCATACAATGATGACGTCATCATAATGTCAACATGACGTTAGAATGACATCAACATGATGACTTGGAAACACCACAAGATGTCATGTGTCAGGAAGATTTGTCATTTTCAAGGTACAATTGGACGAGTAGGAAAGTGCCACATGTCATCATATGGATTACATGGCAGTATGGAGATGACATGGTTGTATGATGATGACATCATCAAAGTGATTGGACCGTACAGAATGCTGACATGGCAGTATGACATTGATGCAATAGGCGATGTGTTGGATGACTGGGTAGTATGATGATGACATCAACAAGTCGAGGTGGTGGTACGACAATGATGTCAACAAGGTGACTGGGTTGCTGACTCAGTAGTATGAAGATGACGTGGAAATACCACAAGCTTCCACGTGTCAGGAAGATTTGGAATTTTCAGGGGTCCAAATGGACCAATAAAACTGTGCCACATAGTAAAGTACATATGCCATGTGGCAGTATGATAGTCTACATGGAAGTAATGTCAGCAGATGGTTGGGCGCTAATGTAGGTAGACAGGTGGCCTGACATGGCGCAGACGTGACATGGGACAGGGATGTTGATTGGGCACCATAGGGGCCAACCAAAGGCTACCATGTGACTTCCCGATAAAATCCCAATAAGGGCTATGGTCGAAAAATTAAAAAATAATTAAAATGTTCGTCAGATTGACCGATGTCCAACAAATGACCATCGAAAATCTTAACAGTTGTAGTAATTATAGTTTTAAACTATAATTAAAATGCATGTTGTAACCACATATACCATATATGTATTAAAACATTGCAACAAGTGGAAGCATGTGGGATTTCCCCCGGGCCTCCCCCATAACCACCACAACCAACTACCAAATTCGCCAAGTAAGTGGACTTGGTAAGTCTGCCCACCCACAACCACGTAAACCCATATCATTCGCACAGAAAGGGATGATCTAGAGGGCGTGTAGGAACTAGGAGGTAGGGTTCTCCTTGCATGTAGACTGAGACAACGTGCAGACCGAGGTTGTACATGGACTCATGTTTTGAGATAGAATTGTATTTAATGCATGTTGTATAGACTATGTGGCATGAATTTTGAGACAGAGAGCCCAGGAGGGGCTTAGATGTGACAGTGACATAATTTGGCGAATTTATAGTCCTTTTTTATTCTCACCATGAATCCATTGGTGCATTCAGAATTTGAATCTGAGCAACAGATTTCTAGGGCTCATGGCAGAATCCCATGCTTGTCATTAATTTTTTGAGATGTTTTTCTAGGCAAATTTGCACCTTTTAGAATAGGTCAAACTTATATTCAAAATTTGCATAATGACGAGACAGACCTGTTGGTGTTGTGTATGCCAAGATTTGAGCATTAGGTTGAGCGCCTTGGCACAAAAGCCAATGTAATTTTCATGCATTTATGATGTTTTCCTATTTTTGGAAATTGCAAGAGGATGATTGTATGTTGCATATTCTAGCGATCTTTGAGTGCTGCAACAAGGCAACAAGATCTAATTTATTGCAGGAAATTCATTGTTTGAGTCTTGCATGCAAACCGAGATGGTGTGATAAGAGGCCATTTTGACACTTCGACAAAAAGTAGTCACGTTTACAACCAAAAGTCTTATAATTGTGAGACAAGTGTGATGATGATGGCATTTTCCTTATTGATTATGCTACACATGTTTGTAATGGGGGGTTTAAAAACCATAGTGTTACCACTAGTGCACATTTGGAGGTATTCTCCTTAATGTTAATGATGTAAAAGGTTGTAATTAACCACTCTTGAAGGTAATGATGAGAGTGAGAGGCATTTTGTTCTATGCCTAAACCTTAAAAGCCTTGTTGAAAACATTGTAATGGGTCTTGTAGCCATTATTGAGTGAGAGGAAATGTTTTTCCTAGGCCTGTTTTATTAACATTGTAATAGGTATTATAGCCATTGTTGAGTGAGAGGCATTGTTTTTCCTAGGCTTGCTTTGGAAACATTGTAATGGATCTTCTAGCCACTGTTGAGCGAGTGGCATTGTTTTTCCTGGGCCTGTTCTGACAATATTGTAATGGGTATTGTAGCCACTGTTGAGTGAGAGGAATTATTTTTCCTAGGCTTGTTTTGGAAATCATAGTAAAATTGTCCATGAATGTTTTATAAAATCTTGGAAAGTATGGTATTGATTTGAAAATGTTGCAAAAGTTGTAATCCATTTTCAGATACATATTTTCATTGATGTAAGTGTTGGCATCAACATCCTCATTTCAAAGTACAAATGTGAAGGAGAAGAAGGGTGCGGCCTTTGAAAGACATTTGTTATGAAGATCAAGGAATCAAATACAGATTTTCATTGATGCAAGTGTTGGAATCGACATTCTCATTTTGAAGTACAAAGGTGAATGAGAATACAGGTGTGGCATGTCAGAGACATTTATTATGCAAATCGAGCAGTGGGGAAGTGCATCATGGAGTGTAATACTCTTCCTAGAAGTTGGTTGCAGAGATTCAAGTCACATTTTATCTCTATACTTTTGGAGGACCAAAAGTTATTTTTGTGGGAAGGTATGATCCAAGAGGATCTCCACACAAGGATTCATTACATTGCACACCATGGACAATATCATTAAAATGATTATTGATGATAGCTGACAAATTTTGAAACGAATTTTTAATGCTTCATATTGTAAAAATGATTAATATTTTTTAGCATAATATGCTCATGTATTTTTCATTTAATTTGTAAAAAGAAAATTAAAATTAAGTGTGAGAATCCACCTCACAAATTAGTTTCCTAGTTTTAAGGGGAAATTAGTTTTATGTGAGAATCCTACCTTACAAATTAGTTTCCTAATTTTAAGAGGAAGTTGGGAGTCTCATGAGTTGGTTTGGGTTTCTTCCTCATTTTATCACAAGTGGTTTCCTAGTCTAAAGGGGAAGTTAAGGTTGGTTGATATGCTTTCTCCTCTTTATCCTTGAGTTGTTATTTAGATCTTAAATTTGTGGATCTCGTATCCTTAAATTATGGAGAGAGGAAAACTATATAAATTCCTTATGTAATCTTTGTTAATGGAGGCCCCATTGAGGCCCCTTTAGGACCCTTGGAGAGTGAGATTGTATTATGAGGAATGTAGTCCTTTTGGTGTCTCAAGAAATGTCACTTATGTGAGATCCTTAAGTTCTTTGTGTAAGAGAACGTTGCTTTGGGTTTTTTCCCTATAAGGAGCATGTACCACATTTTGTGAGAAGGTTTCAATCCTAGATAAAGGAATAATAATAAAGTGATTTGTATTCCAAGTGGATCTAAAGACGTATCCAGAACATCTAGTGAACTCTTTTAACATATGTGTGAATTTTGATTGCATTCTCTCTTGATTAAGTAAAGATTTTAATTTCACATATGCACATAATTATGACAATTTGATCATGTTAATATGAAATTCTTAATGATTATTTTCTCATGTTCACGTGTGATTAAGCATCAGTAAAAGGTCTTCATTGTAGGATCTTTGTAGAGAAAGATCTCACATAAATTCTCATATCAGTGTTGGTCCCGATCTGTAGTATCATCCAATGAAGGAGGATGTATATTTCATTATTGGGTTTTATAGGAGGGGGGATTTTATGCCCCATTTCTCTGTGATACTTCCTAGTGTTGTAGGAGAGACTCAGATGGAATATGTGCATATATATGTCAATGTGTATGTTCATACCACTTGAGAGTTCTAGTTTCATGGTGGTCATGTGTGGATAATTTCATTTCATTGAGAGGATGTTAGGTGTTTGTGCCTTATTCTCTTGCCACTATAACATTATAGCTCTGATGGGTAGTGCATTAGTTGCTCTATGTTTTATTATGTAAACAGTTTATTGCAGAGGCCTCGATTGATTAGGTGGTCGGAATGTTTTTTTGTAAATGTGTTGAACCTGCATAGAATAAATCTAGCTAGCAAATGACATACACAGTTTGCAAACAAAATATGAGAAAAGAGAAATAGAAGAGAAAGAATGGAAGAATTCTCATTAACCAAATGAATGAATGATAATTTACACATGATCTACTCTATATAAATCAACTAATGTGCACTGGAGGAGAAGCCAATGCACCATAGTGGTGGTCTAGAGTGATTTGGATACACACCAGTACTTACAGGAGTAAACTTCCACCTAGTCTAGTCTCTCTGGCAGTTATGAGAGTGAACTGTCACCTAGTCTGAGTTAACTAGTCTCTGAGTCTTCAGTTAACTGACTGAAATAGAGTGAAGTGAGGAGGAGATTAGGTAATCATGAGTAATGCATTAGTATGGTGATAATCCTAAGGATAATCCGCATTAGCTGGTAATGATCCCAATGCTACGTGGTGATGATCCCAATGTGGCATCTAGACTCCACTCAACTAATCAAACTAAAGTGTGAACTGAAGAGAATATTATCCTAGATGAATATTCTCCCTAAAATATAGGAGACTGAATAATGAATAATAAACATAGGGAAAACCTTAGGAAAAAGAAATCCTAGGTGTGTGTGAAGTATCTCGAACACCCCCATGAATATCACTATGGTGAAAATAAAGAATGGGTCCCAACAACGAGGCCATGTTAGGAACCCAAATACAAAAGATATACTGAAATAAATGAGGAAAGAGGGAAACCCTCATGGGAACC
>JZKD02S0250256.1:10021-21077 GCA_000966675.3 Picea glauca
CCTTTACCTTTTGACATTCCAAACATCTGACAATAAAATCAACAACTTATTTCTTCATTCCTGGCCAATAATATTGTCTCTTGACAGCTGCAATAGTTTTTTGATAACATTGGTGCCCAACATAAGGTACATTATGCATTTCTCTCAATATCATGTTTTTCAATTCGTGGGAATTTGGTACATACATTCTGCCCCTGTATATGAGAATTTCATCATTTTCTAGCTTATAGTCTTCAATTTTCTATTGCAAAATACCTTGCTGTAATTTTGCCACTAATTCCTTGTATTGCAAATCTGATTTTGCAGCCTCTATGATTCTGTCTTTCAAATCTGATTGGTACATGCTTATGGCTGTAGCATGCAACTCATGCACCCTTCTACTAAGTTCCTCAACCACCTTGTTCTCTTTCCCTTTGATATGATTTATATCAAAGTCATATCCACTGAGAAATTATAACCATCTGCTTTGCCTAGAATTTAGAGTTGGTTGATGAAATAAATATTTCAGATCATTATGGTCTATCCTCAACTCAAACCTTTTCCCCATGAGTTAGTGCCTCCACTTCCTCAAGGAATGAACTATGGCTTCCAAGTCCAAATCATGAGTGGCATAGTTCCTTTCATGCTCCTTCAACTTCCTCAATTCATAACATACAACGAACCCATTTTGACTAAGGACTCCACCAAGTCCTTATTTACATGCATCTATGCATACAATGAAGTCTTCATTTGGATTGCAATCCTTAGTATTTGAGCACTTGTTAATAATTTCTTCAAGTGTTGGAAACTATTTTTACAATCCAATGTCCACTGAAACTTCACACCCTTATTTTGCAAGGAAGTGATCGGGTGTGCAATCTTTGAGAATAAATCTCCTATAGTAGCTTGGAAGGCCTATGAATGATCTGACCTTTGTCACATTCTTTGGCACTGACCATCCTATAATGGATTCTATCTTCTTAGGATCCACTGCTATCCCATCCTCTGCAATGATATGTCCCAAATAATGAATTTTCTTATGAAAAAATGAGCACTTGCTCAATTTATCATACAACTGATGCTCCCTTAATACTTGTAATACCATCCTCAAGTGTTTTTCATGCTCTTCCTCTGACTTAGAATATATAAGAATTTCATATAAAAATACAATGACAAACTTATCTAAGTATTCTCTGAAAATACCATTCATTAAACACACGAAGACAACTGGTGCATTTGATAAACCAAATGGCACCATTGTGAACTCATAATGACCATACCTTGTTATGAAAGAAGTCTTGCTGATGTCTTCTTCTTTAATTATTACTTGATGATAGCCTGACCTAAGATCAATCTTGGAGAATATTTTTTCATCTTTAAGCTGATCAAAGAGGTCATCGATCCTTGTCAATGGATACTTATTCTTCACAGTTACCTTGTTTAGATGCCTAAAGTCAATGCAGAGTCTCAATGTCCCATCCTTCTTTTTCACAAATAAAACTAGGGCACCCCAAGGTGACACACTTGGGTGTATATACCCCTTCTTCAGGAGCTCTTCAATTTTCATTTGCAACTCCTTCAATTATGGTGTACTCATCTTGTAGGGAGTCTTGGATACTGGAGTTGTTCCAGGCATCAAATTTATGGAGAAATCAATGTCTCTTTTAGGGGGTAATCTTGGTATTTCCTTAAACACATATTAAAACTCTTCCATATGTGCTACAAATATTTGACACCCTTTTCTGTAACATTTCTTCAGCTGCAATGATGAAATTTATCTGATGGTTATTTCCTTGGGAATTCCCTGTACTGTACTTAGATTCCCTTCCTGATTCAAGCAAGTAAATGCCTTGTTATGACAGTCTAGGATAGCATGATGTTGGTACAACCAATCCATCCCAATTAGACAACCATAGGAACCTAAAGACAAGATGTTCAAATCTTCCCTAGTGTTCAGTCCATTCATGTCCATAGGACATGAATTAACCATATCATTAACTTTTCTTTTGGCTCTGGTAGCCAACTGCACCAACCAATATTTTCCATGATTTCTTCTTGAAAAATGAAAACTTTCCACCATCTTAGGATCTATATAATTATGACTAGCTTCTGAATCAATTAAAATAGTAATGGTTTGGTTGTTGATCATACCTTCCACTTCAATCATATGTGATTTATACTCTGCTTTCTTGTTGTCCAGGGCTGCATAGATCCTTGGTACATTTCTTCCATGTCTTCCATTGTTTCAGCTTGCTGTACATTATGAAAAATCCTCACTTTTTCACCTCTGTGAGAGCAATCTCTAAACATATGATATTCTTTACAACCCCAACATTGAATAGGTGGTTGCCTTGGCCTTTGACCCCCTGTCTCAATCGTTATGGGTTCTCTAGAAGTTGGCTATCCCTGAGGATTATTTCTAGAGAATGGTGGCTTAGTTCGCTTCTTCCTCTAATCCATCTTGAATTTCTTTTTGTCTTCCCATGTTTTTTGGAAAGTTGGCCTTGATTTTTGTTGATCATATAGACATTTATCTCACCTTATGCTCTCCTCCAATGTTTTGGGATCATCATACTGTATTTTTTCATCGATGAATGATGGAAATCCACTCAAATACCTTTGAATCTTAACTGTCTCATCCTTGATGATGCAGGAACATCGTAAGCAGCTAGCCAAGCAAGCATAAAGGTGGATGATAGCTGGAAAAGCGCAGCACACATTTTGCACGTTTTGAAATGTTTTTGGAAATTTAAGAAGCGGATATTAATATCATAGTTAGAAGCATACTTGCATTTATATCTGGCTGATGTAAACATATCTTGAGTGATTTGCTATGGTCTGTTGAATGTAATAAACATTATGTCTATTTAATGAAAGTAGGTAGATTTGAATTATAGATTAGACAGTTTAGAAGAGCAGGAGGGAAAAGAGGATATAGACACCCTTGCCCTTGTATTATTGTATCTTAGATCATTAGAACAAAAGAAGAAGAGTTTTCATAAGATGTTGAGCTGTAGCAGAAAGATGTAGAGAAGAACCCATGTACAACAACACTTGAGTTAATACATGAAGCTTTGACTTAGTTTTCATGGTGTTATGATGTTTACTGTTTACATTTGCTGAATAGTATGCTTATGGTTGATTTATTTCTCTGTTTATGCATTTTTTTCAATGATGTGTTGAATGTGTGATTTCATGTTGAATGTATGAAGTCTGAGAGAGGAGAAGAATGAGTTTCAATTGTTTCTCATCCTGAGAGTTCCTGCGAGGAGTGCAGTGAAACGTCCGCAAGGTGTGCATTGACAAGAGTCTGAGTTTCATCTTAGAAATCTTAGGAGAGATACCATTGTTCTCATACCAGCAATAGGACAGGTGAAGCATAGAGACGTGCAAGGCATGCGCAGGCTAGTTGAAGCCTTAATCTTATCAGCTAAGGTGAACGTGGAAGGATTACTATTTCAAAGAGTGCATAGAGTCGAAAACTCAAATAACTAGAAGTTAATTGAAAGGTTGTTGTAAGGAGTGCGAGCGAGAACCTTTTGGAAGGCTGAGTTTGCAAGTGAAAGCTCAGGAGGGATAACACCTTTGAACACTTCAAAGGAAGGTAGAAATAGAACCACTTCAAAGGAAGATGGGGAGAGAAATCATCACGCAGAATTTAAGTTCCATTGGAAGAATGAAAGCCAGTTTGGTCAGAGATTCTGAAGGAGTGAATTAGGCGGTCAGAATTCTCTATGGAGAACTCGAGAAGTTGCGAGGACTGTAGGATCTAGAGGAGGTGCGAGGTGGTTAGGTGTTGGAGGAACCCACCATTTTGGAGGAAAGATTCAACATGGACCATTGATCATGTTTAGTTGAGCCGTTAAGGTCATTTCAGCATTTCAGGATTTGTAGGTTCGAAGTGCAGGTGAAAAAATTTGGTCACTCACATTCCCGAATCGCGAAAAGGATTTTCAAGGGGGAAATTGAACGGCGAGAATATTTCTTGGAGAAGTGCGGAGACCCGAGAGCCATCGGATCTTGGGAAAGAGCAAGGAAGTTAAGGCAAGTGCCTTTTCTAATCCTAAGCTCAGGAGAGATAGGGGGCCGTTGGATCCAATTCAACGAGAATCATCAGATCTCTCGCAAATTCTCATTTCAGGAATTCAGGGATTGTGGTGACAAGTGCTTTGGGATCAAGAGTTTCAAACTCCTGGTACCCAGAAATCTGAAGGAACACAAGCAATCGAATAGAGAGGAGGCTTATAGCCATTGATCCCATGGGATGTGTCATTTTGACAGTTCAGGTTTCAGAGGGTGGAAGAGCCAGAAATGTGAAAACAATATTTGTGAAATCGCGAAACCCGAAATCCTGGTTCAACGAAGGTCGTGATCAAATTTGGTTAGTCAAGTGGGCAGAGTTAGTGCTTGGTGTTGGGTTACACAGGCCTAACTCATAAGGACCTGTGGATACACCGTCATGTGTGTAAGGTATTCCCTATGGGGAAAACTGAAGAGTCAATTCGACTCAGGGCAGATTTGGAACGATCCTGCATGGATCTTGGCCCGAGGGTCGGGGTCTGTGTCAATTTTGGTATCAGAGATTGATCTTGTCTGTAGATTTCATGAAGAGGGAGATAAAGGAAAAAGAGCAGTCTAATACGCATCATTTGGTGTCAGAGCTGTAGAAAAAGTCTTTGCTTTCAGTAGCAGAGAAAAGAGGAAAATTTTACAGCCATGCCGCTGAGAGGAAGAGACAGGCCAATGCCTGATCCAACAGTGGAAAGGGAAATGTGCAAATTACGTGCTAGGATTGATGCCATGGAGACCAAACAGAGGAGCACAGTCGATGTTGGGGATGTTAGCGAGGATGAAAGTGAAAATGAAGATGGAAACGAAGAAGTTGTAGTCGGAGATGCTGTGGATGAACACCTATTCAGGGTTGTTGCAAGGATAGGTGCCAGAGAAAAAATGGACATTCCCATGTATGAGGGAAACTTAGATGTTGAAGAGCTTCTAGACTGGATTATAACTCTAGATAAATACTTCGACTATGAGGATTTTGAGGAAGATAAGAAAGTCAAACATGACGTTACTAGACTTAAAGGGCATGCAACACTATGGTGGGATGAACTGTAGGCTGAAAGATGCTGCAAAGGCAAGCATAAAATCAAGAGCTGGGATAGAATGGTTGCAAAGATGAAAGCCAAATTTATACCCAAGGATTATCAAATCACTTTGTTTCAGAGGATGCATAATTTGAGATAGAAGCTGATGTCAGTGAAAGAATACACTGAAGAATTTTACAGGATAAGCATCAGAGCAGGTCATCAGGAATGCGATGATGAGAAAGTTTCCAGGTACATGAATGGTTTGTGATATGATATTAAAGTTGAGATGAGCATGATGACCATTTGAAATGTGGAATATGCTTATCATATGGCTCTGAAGGCTAAAGAGAAGCTGAGCCAGAAGCAAGGTCAAAGAGGCCGAGGTAGAAGTCAAGCCAGAGGCAAAACAATTTCCCAAGACAGAACTCAGAAATCTAAAGAAGAGGGGAAGAAACCTCAAACTCAACCTGAGAGAGGAGAAATCTCATAGGGAAGGCAATATGTTGATAGAAACACTTTTCCTCAAGCTAGAGGAAGAGGAAGAGGCAGAGGTGGTGAGGTAAAATGCTTTGTTTGTGGAAAAATCGGGCATAAATCCTATGAGTGTCCAGATAAGAAAAAAGATGGTGGTGAAAATCACATTGCCGAAGTTCAAGGACGGAATGTTGAGGCAGAAGATGCTGAGGGCGGAAGATGCTTGATGATGAGGAAAGTTCTCTTGAAGCCAGAGAAGGAGGCAGAGAACCCAACCCCAAAAAACAATTTTTTTAGGACTGCTTGCAAAACCAAAGACAGGGTATGCAAATTCATAGTGGACAGCGGTAGCAAAGACAATGTCGTATCTACAGAGATGGTAGAAAAGTTGGAGCTGGAGACTGTTGTACATCCAAGCCCATACAGAGTTTCGTGGCTACAAAAAGGACATTAGGTAAATGTCACTAAACAATGTTTAGTTGAATTTAAAATAGGAGGATATAAGGATGAAATATTATGTGATGTCATTCCCATGGATTTTTGTCATCTATTGCTAGGTAGACCGTGGCAATATGACATAAATGTAGTTCATGATGGGAGAAAGAACACGCACACCCTAGAGAAAAATGGGAGGACGCACATGTTGCTGTCGATTAAGAACAAAGAAGTCAAAACAGAGACAAGCAACACTTTACTTCTCATGAGTGGGAAGGAAATTCTTAAGGAGGTTAAGAAGAAGGAGGACACACAATTTATTGTGGTCAGGAAGCCTAGAATCGTTTTAACCAGTACACGGATAGATGATTTACCAGATGAAATCCATAAGTTGCTAGGAGAGTTTGTTGATATAATAGTGGATGAACTACCTTGTTCGTTGCTACCTATCAGGAGTATAAGCCATCACATTGATCTTATACCCGGAGCCAGTTTACCGAACAAATCCGTGTATAGATTGACACCGCAGAAAAATGAAGAAGTCAAGAGACAGGTCCAGGACTTAATGGACAAAGAATTGATTCGAGAGAGCTTGAGTCCATGTGCTGTTCCAACAGTGCTAAGCCCAAAGAAAGATGGAGGCTAGAGAATGTGTATAGACTCAAGGGCAATCGATAAGATTACCATCATATACATATTCCCTTTGCCAAGGATGGACGACTTGATGGATTGCTTGAGTGGAGATTTTTTTTTTTCAAAGATAGATTTGAAAAGTGGATATCATCAGATTCGAATGAGAGAAGGTGATGAATGGAAGAAAACATTCAAGACAAATGAGGGGCTTTATGAATGGCTTGTCATGCCATTTGGATTAACGAATGTGCCCAGTACTTTCATGAAATTGATGAATGAAGTCCTGAAGGATTTCATAGGGAAATTCATCATTGTATATCTTGACGATATATTAATTTTCAGCAAGACATAAGCAGAACACTTAAAGCATTTAACTGCAGTGATGAGGAGATTACAACAAGAGAAATTGTTGATTAATATGAAGAAATCATCATTTATGAGGACATAACTCATTTATTTGGGTTTTGTTATCTCTGCAAATGAGTTGAAGATGGATCTGGAAAAGGTGAATGCGATTCAGAATTGGCCATCACCGAAGAGTGTGTTTGAAGTTCGAAGCTTCCATGGTTTGGCATGTTTCTATAGGAAATTCATTCGAAATTTCAGTGGAATTAGTGCACCAATGATGGATACAGTGAAGAAAATACATAAATATTTTCACTGGACAGAAGAAGCAGAGAAGAACTTCAATCTGCTGAAGAAGAAGATCACAGAGCAACCAATTCTGGTTTTGCCAGATTTCAGCAAGACATTCCATGTTAGGTGTGATGCGAGTGGATTTTCAATTGGAGTGGTCTTGAGCCAAGATGACAGGACGATCGGATATTTCAGTGAAAAAATGAATGAAGCGAAGATCAAGTACTCCACATATGAAAAATAATTTTATGCAGTCATACAAGCGCTGAAGAAATGGAGACATTATTTGGTTCCTAAAGAGTTTGCTTTGTACAGTGATAATCATGCTTTACAATTCATGACTCAACAGGAGAAGTTGAACCAAAAGCATGTTAAATAGGTTGAATTCATGCAGAATTTTACTTTTGTGATCAAGCATATTTATGGAACTACTAACAAAGTTGTTGATGCTTTGAGAAGGAAATGTTTGCTTATGCAGGAATTCAGAGTCAATACTTTGGTTTTTGATAACCTCAAATAAATGTACAGGGATGACCTAGATTTTCATGAAGCGTATGAGGCATTTGAGAATCCAATTCTCAGGGACAGAAGCCAATGGACCGAATACATGATCTAGGACAGATTATTATTCAGACACAATCAACTATGTATTCCAAAATGCTCCATGAGGGAGAATTTGCCTAAGGAAAAACACAGTGGAGGATTGGACGAACATTTCGGTCATGATAAAACATTCACAAAATTGAATGACTCATATTTTTGGCTAGGGATGAGGAAATATGTTAAGAAATTTGTGGACAGGTGTAGAATTTGTTAGCACACAAAAGGGAAAAGGAAAAACACAGGGTTATACCAACTGTTAGCCATTACTGAAAGGCCATGGGACGTAGTGAGCATGGATTTTATATTAGGACTGCCAAGGAAACAAAGGGGATATGATTCAATATTTGTGGTAGTTGACAGATTTTCAAATATGGCACATTTCATACCATGCCAGAAAACCAGCGACACAAATCATATTGCGAACCTGTTTTTCAAGGAAGTCGTCAGACTTCACGGCTTGCCAAGGAGTATTGTTTCTGATCAGGATACCAAGTTCGTAGGACATTTATGGAGGACCTTATGGAAGAAGCTGGGGACAAGTTTGTATTTTAGCTCAGCATATCATCCTTAGATGGATGGGTAGATAGAAGTCGTGAACAGGAGCTTGGGAGATTTGTTGAGGAGCTTAGTGACTAAACACCACAGTTAATGGGATCACATTCTGCCATAGGTGGAATTTGCTTATAATGATTCACTCAACAGAAGCACATGGTAGAGTCCATTCCAGATTGTATATGGAATGTAGCCAAGGGGAATTTATGAATTGAAGGATGCAGAACAAGATGAATTCAGGGGTGCTAGTGCAGAGGACTTTGTAGAAGCAATGAAGGAGATTCACAGCTGAATTAAGGAGCGATTGCAAAGTTCAAGTCAAGAGTACAAGCGTAGAGCAGATCAACACAGGTGAGAACTTCAATTTGAAGTTGGTGATATGATTCTTGCACATCTGAGGAAGGAGAGGTTCCCAAGGGGAACATATAACAAACTGAAGATGAAAAAGATTGGACCATATAGAGTCATGAAGAAATTCGGGGAAAACACATATGAGATTGAATTACCTGACGGGATCAGAATCTTACCGATATTCAATGTTGCGGATTTGTACCCTTATAAAGATGAAGAATCAGAAATAGAGGAAGGACAGAAAGAGGTTCAATGGACAAAAAAAATGCCTGTAGCTGAAAAGCCACAGATAGAAGGCATAATTGACAAGAGGATTAGCAAGAAGACCAAGAGAAAAGAGTATTTTGAATACTTGGTCAAATGGAAGGGACACCCAGTTGAAGATGCCAGTTGGGAGGATGAAGCAACAATTCATAAGCATGGACAGACCATGCAAGAGCTCATGAACATGAGTTCACAAAATTTTTCAAGCGAGGAAGTATGATGCAGGAGCATTGTAAGCAGCCAACCAAGCAAGCATAAAGGTGGAAGACAGCTGGAAAAGCACAACACACATTTTGCATGTTTTGAAATGTTTTTGGAAATTTAAGAAGCAGATATTAATGTCATAGCTAGAAGCATACTTGCATTTGTATCTGGCTGATGTAAACAGATCTTGAGCGATTTTCTCTGATCTGCCGAATGTAATAGACATTAAGTCTGTTTAATGAAAGTAGGTAGATTTGAATTATAGATTAGACAATTTAGAAGAGCAGGAGGGAAAAACGGATATAGACACCCTCTCCCTTGTATTATTGTATCTTAGATCATTAGAACATAAGAAGAAGAGTTTTCATAAGCTGTTGAACTGTAGCAGAGAGCTGTAGAGAAGAACCCATGTACAGGAGCACTTGAGTTAATACATGAAGCTTTGACTCAGTTTTCATGGTGTTACGATGTTTACTGTTTACATTTGCTGAATAGTGTGCTTACAGTTGATTTATTTCTCTATTTATGCATTTGTTTCAATGTTGTGTTGAAAGTATGATTTCATGTTGAATGTATGAAGTCTGAGAGAGGAGAAGAATGAGTTTCAATTGTTTCTCATCTTGAGATTTCCTGCAAGGAGTGCAGTGAAACGTCCACAAGGTGTGTGTTGACAAGAGTCTGAGTTTCATCTCAGAAAGATCAGGAGAGATACCATTGTTCTCATACCAGCAGCAAGACAAGTGAAGCATAGAGCTGTGCAAGGCATGCAAAGGCTAGTTGAAGCCTTAGGCTTATCAGCTAAGGTGAAGGTGGAAGGAATACTATTGCAAAGAGTGCATAGAGTCGAAAACTCAAATAACTAGAATTTACTTGAAAGGTTGCCGCAAGGAGTGTGAGCGGGAAGCTTTTGGAAGGTTGAGTTTGCAAGTGAAAGATCAGGAGGGATAACACCTTTGAACACTTCAAAGGAAGGTAGAAATCGAACCACTTCAAAGGAATACATGGAGCGAAATCATCATGCAGAAGTTAAGTTCCAGTGGAAGAATGCAAGCCAGTTTGGTCAGAGATTTCGAAGGAGTGAATCAGGCGGTCACAATTCTCCGTGGAGAACTCGCAAAGTTGCGAGGACCGTAGGATCCAGAGGAGTTGCAAGGTGGTTAGGTGTTGGAAAAACCCACCATTCTGGAGGCAAGATTCAACGTGGACCATTGATCGTGTTTAGTTGAGCCGTTAAGATCATTTTGGAATTTTGGGATTTGTAGGTTCGAAGTGTAGGCCAAAACCTTTGGTCACTCACATTCCCGAATCGCGAAAGGGATTTTCAAGGGGGAAATTGAACGGTGAGAATATTTTCTGGAGAAGTGCAGAGACTCGAGAGCCATCAGATCTTGGGAAAGAGCAAGGAAGTTAAGGTGAGTGCCTTTTCAAATCATAAGCTCAGGAGAGATAGGGGGTCGTTGGATCCAATTCAATGAGAATCATCATATCTCCCGCGAATTCACATTTTGGGAATTCGGGGATTGTGGTGACAAGTGCTTTGGGATCGAGAGTTTTGAACTCTCGGTACCTAGAAATCCAAAGGAGCACAGGCCATCGGATCGAGAGGAGGCTTATAGCCATTGATCCTGTGGGAGGTGTCATTCGGCAGTTCAGGTTTCAAAGGGTTGAAGAGCCAGAAACTCGACAACAGTATTCGCGAAGTCGCAAAACCTGAAATCCCGGTTTAGTGAAGGTTGCGATCAAATTTTATTAGTCAAGTGGGTAGAGTTAGTGCTTGGTGTTGGGTCATGTATGCCTAACTCATAAGGACCTATGGATACACCATCGTGTGTGTA
>JZKD02S0250267.1:21210-32456 GCA_000966675.3 Picea glauca
GAAGAGAGGAAACCAATAAGAACCCCAATTCACCTAATATATCCTAAAAAGGTGCTTCAACAAAAACTAAACCTAGAAGTAGTGGTCTAGAACAAAGAAGGACATCCACCAAAAAATCAGATGATGGTGGAGGCAAACACATTACTAAGAAAAAATGGAAAAAACATCATATTGTACACACTTCCATAAAAAGAAAAAGAGAAACTCAAAAAGGGGGACAAGATGTATCTGAAATTGAAGAAAGTCCCAAAGCCATGGAAGTAGATGATGTAATAGAAGAACCCAGATGGTTGGAGAAGAGATTGATGGAAACCAGAGCGATTGTTGAGGATTTGGCTTCCCAAGAGATAGAAATATATGAAGAGGAGTATGTTACACTACACCATGCAACCTATGAGAAAATTTCTAAAAAAATGCTAATAGAAAAAATAAATATGAAGAATAAGAAAGTTACTAAGAAATGGAAGTCATAAATCGATTTTCATGGGGTTCCACCTTCGAAAATCATGCAATTTCATGATGCAACTAGGGAAGCATTGAATCAATCCATTTTTGACACAGAAAAACAAAATTTATTTTTAAAAGAAAGAATAAAGGAATTAGAGAAAGCTTTGATTCCAAAACCATTAGTTGTAGAGCCTATCATTGCAATTCATCCTGTACTTACTCTTGAAGATGTCCAAGAGAGCAGTTCCAAATTAAATAGTTCATCTAGTTTAATGATGGCTATAAGAAAACATGTTGGAGATGGTATCAAGAAGCGAATAGACTTAATCCTTGAGATTTGGGAATTAGCTTAGATTTCAACTAGATTCTCAACTAGATTCTCAACAAGGGTTTTTCACTTTAAGGAATATCTCTAGAAAGAGTTAGAAAATGATGAAGGATTCTATAAATATGCACTAGGAAAATTTTCATCGAAGGTTTCAAGCTTGAGTGAGACACATAGAAGAGAACAAAACCTCCCCTCCAAAGTTTGCATGAAACAAATTAATTCTTGCTGGCTAAAACAAATCAATTGCTAAAGAGTGTTGCTATTTGAATGTGATATTGTTAACATTAAAATAGGTGACATATTTCCGAAACTTGTTGTTTTGACCAAAGAGTTATATGGTCCACATTTACTAATGGTACAATACTTTTGTTAAAAGAGAAGCTATTAGAACAATTGGAAGCATTAAAAGTTGCATTAGCTAATGGATTTAGTGACGCAGTTGAATTCTCTGAAGAAGAAATAGAAAGGTGGCTTGTCCAATATATAAATAAGAACGATCATATCGAGGACACACTACATCAATTAATCATTGACTTGAGAGAAATGGAGAATGAGTAATTTGAAACTAAGACCAAGCATGAAATAACGGTTGCTTTGATGAGGGAATATATAGAACAATGGTTAACGAAGGCCTTAGTTAAGATAACCGAGACAGATCAACAAGATGCAATTACAATGGTTATGCCGCATCCAACACAACAACAACAATCTAGAAAAGACACCTCAACAAGAAAATGACAAGTCAAAATTTCCATCAAAGTAAGTCGAGTAGTCATCTTATTCTTGCCTTCACCATTTTTCTTCCTCGGTCAATTGTCATCTTGCCTTTTTTGTTCCAAGCAACTTGTGAAACCTAACGCTGACCCTTGACTGTTTTATTGTTTCTTCCAAGTATCTCTTCATTTTATGGTCTGCGGGATCCCCATCCAAATCCTATTTGAAGGACAAATGTTATTTACTTTTAATGTAACCCCAAACATTATTGTTTATTTTTATAAAGACTTTGTTATTTTTTGAGGTTCCTAGAGAACTATTCGTGATATAACATTAATGATCTCTCAGACTTTAATTTTAAGCATGATATTTCAAATGTGTGTTTATCAAAATATTTATTTCATTTAATTGAATTATCATTTAGATTTATTTTCTATACGTGGTCCATACATTCTTTTCCCTTGTTGAATATTGTGTCTTACTTTGATGAATGTTGTGATGGAAATGTCGTCTTATGATAATGCATACTCTTTTGCTTTACAAATCTTGTAACATAGTGTAAATATTTTCTTTCTGTAAGATACTTGGTCCTTCTTAGGTATTCTTTGCATGTGTATATTTATTTTAAGAATAACACATGGTCCTCTTTCGAGCATTTTTCTGTTCTTGCATGTTATTTAAAATAAAGTACCACCTCTTTAAAAATGTAGGGGGATTTATCCTCGTGAGGTTGGATTAAAGACCATAAGACAAACTTCTCAATCAACAAGCACTTAGTGATGAGATGGATATTACTCCCAATTTCTATCTAAGATATTCAAATTTCTCCTTGGGAAGGGGTTTTGTGAAAATATCTGCAATATGTTCTTTCGTGACAATATATTCTAACCTGACATTCTATTTTGGTACTTGTTCTCTTAAGAAGTGATACTCGATTGGAATATGCTTTGTTTTTGAGTGCATAAAATGATTCTTTGAAATATTTATTTCACTTGTGTTGTCACAAATTATTAATATTGGATGACCATATTCTACCTTAATATGTGTCAATGTTTGTTTAATCTAAACAACTTGTGTGCAACATGATGCTACTATTATATAATCAACCTCTGATATGGATAGAGAAACTTAAGGTTTTTTCTTGTTCAACCAAAACAATAGATTGTTTCCCAGAAAGAATCTACCCCCACTTGTAATTTTCCTATCATCAACACTACCTGCCCAATCTGCATCTGTATATGTTGTTAGAGTAAAATATTCACATATTGAGTACCACAAGAAGAATTCCAAGGTGACCTATATATATTTGAATATTATTTTCACTACTTGCACATGGGTTTCTTTTGGTGCAATTTCAAACCGTGCAACCCATCCTACTACTTGCATAATGTTCGGCCTTGATGTTGTCGCATATAGTAGGTTGTTAATCATTGAATTTTACAATGTTTGATTTTCTTCCTGATATTTATCATCTTTTCTCAATTTACAACTTGTGACCATGGTGTGTTGAATGGTGCACAATCTTCCGTTTTGAACTTCTTCAACATTTCCTTGATATACTTGGTTTTTTAAATGAATATGCTTTTGTTGAATTTAGAAATATCTAAACCAAGAAAGAATGACAATTAACCAAGCATAGACATCTAAAATTCCTTTTTCATTTCTATTGCAATCTCTTAACACATTTTTTTCATGCTACCTCCAAAAATAATGTCATCTACATGAATCACAACAATCAATTGATTTTCTCTTACTGTCTTGATGTAGAGAGTACTGTAACCAAGAACTTGTAAATGTGTTGAACCTACATAGAATACATCTAGCTAAACAATAATACACACATTTGCGGAGAGAATTTGAGAAAGAAGAAGAAGGAGAGAAAGAATGAAAGAATTCTCATTAACCGTTATGAATAATGAATAATTTACACATGATATACTTTGTATAAATCAATGAGTTCGACTGGAGGATAACCAATGCGCCATAGTGGTGGTCTAGAGTGATCTGGACACACACCAACAGTTACGGGAGGGAACTTCCACCTAGTCTAGTCTCTCATCCAGTTACGAGAGTGAACTGTCACCTAGTTGAGTTAACTAGTCAAGTAGTCTTGAGTTAAATGACTAAACAAAGAGGAGTGAGGAGTTAGCTCAGGGAGTCAAGGCTAATGCGACACACTGGTGATGATACCAAGGCAAGGTCGAATTAGCATGGTGATGATCCCAATGTTGCATGGTGAAAAAACCAATGCAACATCTAAACTCAACTTAACTAGTCAAACTGAAGTGTCAACTGAAAAATAATATTCTCTAGGTGGAATATTCTCCCCTAAATTATAAGAGACTAGATAATGACTAATTATAACTAATAAACAAGGAAAAAACTTAAGAAAAATAAATCCTATGTGTGTGTGAAGTAACTCCAACACCCCCCTGAACATCACTATGGTGAAAATAAAGATTAGGTCCCGACAACAAGGCCATGTTAGGTACCTAAGTACAAAATATACACTGAACATAAAGTGAGGAAAGAGGGAAAAACTCCCCCTCAAGGTACAATGTACGTAAAAAGAAGAACTATAGTTGCTAGGAAACTATGTCCTTCACTCCAAGACGACTTTGCAGAGAATGGAACTTCTGCTCAGTGAAGGTCTTGGCGAATATGTTTGCCATCTGTTATGTTGAAGGACATAAATGTAAGTCGATGATCCCCTTATGTACTAAGTCTCGAATGCAATGCATGTGGATCTCGATGTGCTTCGTCCGTTTCCTCTGAACTGGATCTCTGCATAAATTCATAGTGCTCTAGTTGTCACACTAGATGACGATTGGCCGATGAAACTGAATTCCCAACTCAATGAGAAAATGTTGTAGCCACATAGCCTGAATGGTTGTGTTAACTACTCCTTTGTACTCTACCTCGGCTGAAGATAGAGAAATGGCAGCTTGCTTCTTGCTTGACCAACATATATGCCCGGAACCAATACTGAGTGAGTAAGCAGATGTGGACTTGCGATCAATGCTATCATTAACCCAGTTGGAATTAGTAAACTCGATGAGATCTAGTGTAGAGTCTTCTTCATAATGAATCCCAAAGGTGATGGTGCCCTGTACGTATCGAAGGATACACTTTGCATCTTTCCAATGTAGCTCATGTGGCTCCTGCATGAACCTAGAAACTGCGCCAACTGCATATGAGAGGTCTGGTTTGGAGTGTGTAAGATACAACAAGCTCCCCACTAGCTGTATGTATAGTGTGCTATCAACTAGTGGAGTCTCCCTCCCATCCTCAAGTTTGACTCCTGATAGGAAAGGAGTCGGAGCAAACTTGCAGTCTATCATGTGAAATCTCTCAAGGAGATCTTGTGCATACTTGGCCTGAGACAGTTTGATGCTTGATGCATCCTGATTGATCTCGAGTCCAAGGAAGAAGTGTAGCGGACCCATGTCCATCATCAAAACCTGTCATGTAGAATCCTATTGACTACAACAATCGTTGAATTCGAGAATTCGGTGATCAACAAATCATCAACATACATAACTAAAAGTAGAAGTGAATCAGTTGTCCTGAGCATGTGGACATTCGGGTCTGATTTACAATGTACAAAGTTCTGTGACAACAGGTAGGAGTCCATATTGGCATACCATGCCCTCAGAGCCTTCTTGAGGCCATAAAGAGACTTCTTTAATCGAAAAACCAAAGATGAGTCCTGCATAAATCCCTGGGGCTACTCCATGTAGATCTCCTTAGAGAGATCACCATGAAGAAAAGCATTATTCACGTTCATATGATGGAATTTCCAACCCTTGGATGTCGCAATAAAAAGTTCCAATCATATGGAATCCATATTCTCTACTGGAGTGAAGGTCTCATCATAGTCAATACCATGAACCTGCTCAAAGCCTTTGGAGACAAGCCTGACTTTGTATCTGCTGATCTTTCCATTTGCTACACTCTTGGTCCTGTAGACCCATTTGCATATGAAACGTTTCCTCCCAGAAGGAAGGGGAACCAGATCCCAAGTCTGGTTCTCGAGGAGGGAGTTGTACTCCTCCTGCATGGCATATTCTCCAAAGGGATTTTCAGCAGCCTTACCATAAGACTGTGGATCTGAAGACTGAACCAAGAAAAGATGTTTGGAGGGCAATGGTTCAGTGGCAGTGAGTGCAAAAGGAGGCTCTTCCAAATCAGATCGAGTCCTCCTAGTATCGGTTGGATCACTTACGAGATCCCCTGCAACCTGAAGAGTAGTATGTGCCCACTTGGGCCTCTACTCTGGCTCTGCAACTACATGTGGATGCTCTGAATCTGCATCCCACTGTACTGAGTCCTCTGAATAAGAGTCGGCATGTGCATGCTCATCATCTCAGACAGGTGGAAGAGTGAATTTGTCTGCATGTGGCTGTTGAGGTACATGCAAGACACTTTCCTTGAATTGGACACTACGCTCAATAATGAGCCGGTCTGAGGAAAGATCAATAAGTCGATATCCCTTTACACCGTTAGGGTATCCAACAAAAATTCACTTAGTGCTCCGTGGATCAAGTGCCTCCCTCTTTTCAGAGGGAATTTGGGCCCATGCATGTGAACCAAAAATGTGAAAGTGAGTCACTTCTGGTTTGAGGCCACTCCAAGCCTCGTAGGGGGTCTTATCCTTGAAAAATCTACGAGGAGATCTGTTTTGTATGTATGTTTCAAAATTAAGTGCTTCGGCCCATAGTCTCTGTGGTAGTGACTTTGCATGCAACATGCAAGATGCCATCTCCTTTAGAGATCTATTTTTCCGCTCAACAACTCTGTTTTGCTACGAAGTATAGGGAACTGTGTGCTGCAAATAGATCCATGCCTCATGGAAAATATTATGGATTTCATGATTTACATAATATCCCCCATTACCAGTTCAGAGGACTTTGATCTTCTTTCCAGATTGTGTCTCAACCAAGGCTTTGAAATATTTGAGGTGTTGAAAGAAATCAGATTTTTGCCTGAGAAAGTAGATCCAAGTAAAACGTGAGAAATAATTAATAAACATGAGAACAAACCTCACTTTGCTGATGGATGGATGCAAAAAAGGACCCATAAGGTCACTGTGGATCAGATCTAAATGTGTGGAAGCTCGCTGATACTTTCCTTTGTCAAATTTCTCTTGAGGGTGTTTTCCAAGAATACATACCTCACATACTCCCTTGGAGCAATGGATGTTTGGTAGACCATAAAATAATCTGTGCTTGCTAATATTTTGAATGTATATGGAATTCAAATGTCCAAACATTTCATTCCATATCCTACTACTTTCATCAGCATGAGTAAGCAATAAAGAAGAATCAGGTTCAATGAATTCAAAAAATGTATACAATCTAGACTGATGATTTACCTCACCGGTTGCAACCCTAGAGTTGGTTTGCATGTCATATATTTCCATGGAATTTGGTGTGAAGATGAATTTATTTTCGGTGCTAGAATTCGTCATCTGATACACACAGAGAAGGTTGACAAAAATTTTGGGGACGTGCAACACATTCTCGAAGCTTCCATTGGTGAGTTCAATCCTTCCTTTACCGATGACTTCGACAAAAGAGTTGTCCCCCATCAGAATAGGAGGACCTTTGCATGCATCCAATGAAGAATAGATTTCTTCTGAGGCATCCATGTGATGTGATTCTCCTGAATCTACGATCCAAGCATCGAGAGAGGAGTTGATTGTAATCAAGGCATGGCTAAAATTGCCTTTCTTGGAATTCAAATCTTCTGCCTTCTTCTTCTTTTCACCCTTGGGGATGCGATATCCAAGGTTGTTTTGTTGAAGTATTTGAGACATCAAATCTATTTGTTTTTGCATGCATGCAGATTTCAGATGGAATCCTTTGTGACAATACGTGCATTTCTCTCATTTTCTTCCCTTTTCTCCTTTGGATCCGGAGGCATCAGTGAAGGGTTTTGTGTACCCTTCCTTCTTCGGATGTGCATGAGATTTCTGTTTATCTTTATCTTTAGATTTCTGATATTTTTGTCTTCCATCATGCACAGTGAGTGCATGCTCCCTTGGGCCTTTGATTGTGCCCATGTTGATGAGCTTGGTTCTCTTCTGTCAGGGATTCGGTAAAGTCCTCAAGAGAAGGCATCTTCCAGGTGGATCCAGAGGAGAATATGATAGTATGGAATGTGGATACGAATACAGATAATTTAGGACCAATCTTGGAGAGAATGGTGAGAACCATTTGTTTCTCCTCCTTCGATTTATCAACCCCGCAAGCTTTGAGTTGTGATAGTAAATCCTTGAATTTTGTAAAGAAATCTTGGATATTGTCGAAGCTTTTTGGATCTAATGTGAGCAGCTCTACCTCCAGCATGTGTCCCCTCATCTCATCTTGTTTTCCAAAGAGCCCTTCCAAGGTGGTCCAGGATTCATTGGGAGTCTTACAGGAAGATATGTGAAAAAGGAGATCGGGAAAAATAAGACTGCAAATTGTTCCGAGTGCCTCATCCATGCGATTTAAATACTTGGATTTTTCTATGGATGATGTCAGTTCTATATATGTATTCAAGGTTAACCTGTACAACCCTCTGGTTCAGAGATGTATGGCTATTTTCTTCTTCCATGCAAAATAGTTGTAAGGTGTAAGAATGAATTCTTTTTGGAATTCCATCTTTCCGTTGTCTTCAATATTTTGTACTTGCAAAGAATTTTGGTGTAGCTTTTTCTTAGCAGTCCGTTGGCTCTAATACCATGTAAATGTGTTGAAACTGCACATAATAGATATATCTAAACAATAATACACACATTTGCAGAGAGAATTTAAGAAAGAAAAAGGAGAGAAATAATGAAAGAATTCTCATTAACCGTTATGAATAATGAATAATTTACACATGATATACTCTGTATAACTCAATGAGTTTGACTGGAGGATAACCAATGCACCGTATTGGTGGTATAGAGTGATATCGACACACACCAACAGTTACGAGAGTGAACTTCCACTTAGTCTAGTCTCTCAGGCATTTACGGGAGTGAATTGCCACCTAGTTGAGTTGACTAGTCAACTAGTCTTCAATTAACTGAATGAAGAGAGAGTGGTGAGGAGTTAACTCAGGGAATAAAGGATAATGTGCCACTCTGGTGATGATACCAAGGCAATTTCAAATTAGCATGGTGATGATCCCAATGTTTCATGGTGACAAAACCATTGCAACATCTAAACTCAACTCAACTAGTCAAACTGAAGTGTCAACTGAAAGAGAATATTCTCCAGGTGGAATATTATCCCCTAAATTATAGGAGACTGGATAATGACTAATTATAACTAATAAACAAGGAAAAACCTTAGGAAAAATAAATCCTAGGTGTGTGTGAAGTAACTCCAACACAACTCAAGATCATCAATCTCTGCCAATCTGGATAGTCTTTATATCTAACATTAGATTAGTGTATCTCCAACAACAATCGAACATAGTTCGGTTAGTCTCAAAAAATCCAAGTCGATTCAATAATAAAAAATGAGTTAACAAGAATACATTAGTTAGGTTTTCATATCAATAAATTCAAGTATTCCCCCCTTGAGGGATAAATAAGTAGCATCAACAGTTCTCGTCAAATAATCTAATCAAAAGACACTCAGTCGAAAATCTAGTCGACTGTCATGTCATGTCAATCCTCAATCGAACACTTCCAAGGAAATAATTATTAAGTAAGAGGAATGTTGCATGACTACACAGCCGGTGATACAAAACAATATGAAATCCTCAAATATTTGGTCAAATGATTCATTAACCATCCATCAATCCAACCACAATCTATCCTAGTAGTCGACATTGGTCCACAATTGTGTCTTTCATGTCTCTTCTACAAATATTTGAAAGCATAATTACCATTCCTTTGAATTTTATGTTGAAGATGATGACAGGGCACAAATTTTTGTGTTGGTTGATCAAAGGAAGTAGGCTCAGGGTCAGGTTCACTTACATGAGTAGAACAAATTGAAATATCAACAACAATGTCATATGTAACAACATGTTCAAATTATGGCATGTGAGGAATAGGCAACTCATCAATCTGTTGAGAAAAAGAAATAGTAGGTTTCGCTTCTGGAAAACCGGTTTGACTTCCACCCGCAACAAAAAAAACTTCCCTGGTTGTAGCGAGGCTAGGTGTAGGTAGGAAGAAAACAATAACATCATATCCAAGACATGTCTTAATGAATGGATACCTTTGAAAATTGATGATATTATCTAAGGTTTCAACACTCTTTTCAAAATTCAAGCTTCTATTCAACTTAATAGTTTTTTTCTCCAGTTCCTTTCTTAAGGAAACGATTTCTAATTCTAGCTTTTCATAGTTTTCTTCCTTTTACTTTAGTTGGCTTCTCACCACTTTTTCTATCCTTCTTTCCTCTTCTAATTGAGCCTTTAATATCATGATAGTTTTTTTTGTTTCTTCAAGGATTTGTGACATTTTGGATTTTGAATCACGATCCTCTTCTTCATATTTCTACAACTGTTCCTTTTGTTTCAATTTTTTTTTCTTAAGCTTCAATATTTTTCTTAAGGAACACATGAGTTCTTATTCAAGATCCACTTCTGCATTTGTTTTGGCATTTTTTTCTCTTATGAATCCATCATTTATTTCCCTTTGTATTTATTTTCTGAAGTATCAATCTTCGTTTCCATTTCCATGAAGAGAGTTTCCTCTCTCTTACTATCGAAGATGCTTTCATTGCTTTCTTTAGATGAGTCACTGACCCCCTTTGAGTAGAGACTCTTATTTTGATTAGAATTGTTCTTCTTCTTTTCATGCTTGTTCTTTTTTTATTGATGGTGCTTTCTCCCTTTCTTTATGTTATGGTCTTCTTCATCATCACTATAATTTTTTTCATATGGAAACTTAGCCGCAAAATGTCCTACTTTTTCACAATTAAAGCATTTAAAGGGAAACTTACCTTTGTATTTTCCAGATTCCATTTTGATCTTTCTCACAAAATGTGCTTTCTCCACATCTGATTCACAACTAGAATAATCACTTGATTTGTGTTCTTTGTTATTCATCTTCTTTGAAGCTTTAAAGGTTGTTTATCTCTTTGATAACTTCTCTTTCGCAATCCTCATTTCATATGCCATGAGAATCCCATGCAATTCATCCATTTCTAATGAATTAAGATCCTTAATTTATTAAATGGAAGAAACTTTGGCATCAAATATTAAGGGAAGTGACCTTAGCACCTTTTGCACAATCATTGGTTCTTCAACCTTTTCACCAAGTCCTCTAATGGTGTTGACAATTTCATCCACATGAAGGAGATAGGCTAAACATTTTCTTCGTCTTTCATTTTCAGAATCTCAAACTCTCTTTTATGAGTTTGTATCTTTTATTTATTAACCTTGTCGTTTCCTTATAGATTTTTTGAAGTTTGTCCCAAATGTCCTTTACTGATTCACAATGCATTACCTTGACAAACTTTGATTCTAACAGACCACACGAGATGACATTCATGGATTTTTCATTATTTTCATTATCCTTCTTTCCAACATGATCTATTGGTGGATGTTGAAGCTTTATAACCAATCACAACAGATTGCCAAATATTGAAACCAAGATTCATTAAATAGGTTCACATCCTTCTGCTCCAGAAGGCATAGTTTGTTCCATCTAACAACATAGCCTTGTTTGTGGAGAAACCATCTCGACCGACCATGTTTTCTCTCTAGATATACCTTCCAGTGGTTAGAATGTTTCTTAATAAACATGCTCTGATACAATTGTTAA
>JZKD02S0250267.1:37288-94663 GCA_000966675.3 Picea glauca
TATTGTGTTGATGTTTTGATAGCTACGAGACGTATTAACCTCCACGTGTAATATTTGACTTAGAATAGTATATTTTGGAAGCAAGTGAACTATTAAACATATGTGTGGAAACCCTAGAAGACAAGTTGTCCTAGTAGAATAATAATATTAGAATATTGTTATTCCAGAAATACAATTCGGCTCCACAGGAAAAAGATAAACATAAAATATAATTACCAGAAAGTCAGGTCGTCCCAACCAGAAAAGTCACTGGATAGATTATATAAATAGAGGATGTTTTAGCTCATTTGGACAAAGAGAACGTGCACAAGTCTTGTGGAGAGCTGCAATTGCAGTTGCAACTGCAGATGTAAGGAGGAATAAGGGCGTATGGTCATCTCTTGGGTCTTGGTCTCTATCTAGCGCTATTTTGGTGATTCTCCCGGTGATTCTCTTGGTGATTCTCTATGTGGTTGTTGGTGAAACTCTTGGTGATATTCTTCGTGATACTCTTAGTGATATTCTTGCTAAGTATGGCACAATTATGAGAGAGTAGTACAGTTGCAACTGCTGCAATTGTGTATGGTACTTGTTCTGTGGATATGGAGACTCTCTCTCTTGTTCACTACCCTTGGAGAAGGAGCACTCTACTTGTCTTGATTTGTTGCTGAAATTAGTAGCTAGGGTTTATCTGTTGGTTCTGGAGTAGGCTTGCTAGAATTATTCTAAGTAAAGGTTAGGATGCTCGGGGGTGGCCTTGTGCCTATGGTTGGGTGACAATGATGCAAAATTGTCTATGGTTAAACGAGCATACTGAAATTTCAACATGGTATCGGAGTTGGTTTCCTTCTTAACAGTCTAACCACTGGAAGTAATATCCTCAGTTTCCCCTAAGTAGGGCACATCTCTTCCCTGGATCAAATCTGCAAATTTATGAAGTTGAGAAATTAGGGTTTCCTCATAAAACCCTAGGTTTGCAGTACCAGTTACTTCGTGCCAGTTGTAGTACTAGTTGCAATGAAAGTTTTTGTGAAGTATTGGGACTAATTTTATGTTGTCCTAGTGTGCCTTACCCTAGTGCATCTCCAACTATCTCTAGACTTCAAGTTGAAGAACCTTGAAATTTTTGGGTTCATCATTGCTTACCATTGTTGTCGAATGGTGTCACTACCTGCCGATGCTGCCAAATGTATGTACTTATATATATTTAAACCATATCACTATTTTAAGTATGATTGCACGATAATGGATTTCTTACAATTGTAGATCGAGAGGGATCTCAGATCCATCACATTCAAAGGAACGATGCACTCCAGGTTTGATTGTTTTCATATGCCTCTAGCTGCTATTATAAAAATATAGGTTTCATTTTTTAATCTATTGAAGTTATGATTATCATAACAATCTTTGGTCAAATTTGAAGTTAGAAACCAACTTTAGTCAAATTATAAGATTGATTAAGGTTGAGAGTTTAGAGTTTATTTGCATTAAATTCTCTAACTCAGATTTATGTCAAGAAAGTATATTCTTAAGTACAGAGGACATGTTGAAGAGAATACTTGTCATCTTGAGTGAAGGATACTCAAAATAAAATCAACAACACTCGTTCTTGAAGATAAGACTCCAGGTTCCAGGTTTGATTTATTAAATTAATAAGTTTCCAATTTGTACATATCAAGTTTGATAATTTCTATAGTACTAGTTGTGACAACAATCCTTGAAAGGTTCTATTATTGCTAGATACAATGAATACTTGGAAACATGTGAGTACTATTGATATAAATGATTATTGTACTTGTTTGCAAAATGAACTAAAATCTCCTCTAGGATATACTTCTTGTTTTGCCTCCATGCTGGTCATCTTGGTTATTTTATAAATTCCATGAAGGTTACCAGGGAAGAATGATTGATCACAACACTAGAAGAGTGTTGTTTCTATTATTGTATTTTTTATTTTGGCTCTTGTTCTAGGCAGGTCACAAGCAATAGCTCTGAGAAGGAGATACTGTGATTATTGTTCTCGTTCTTGTTTTATTATTATAAGAGTACTATTCTTGTCCATTGTTTTCCCCTTTGTTATCCTTGTTTCGGGCAAGTCATAGGTGATAACTCTAAGGGAAGCTATAGTGACGGTTGCAGGAGACAACATATTATATGGTCTCTAGTTTGATACATGAAGCATACATGAATACATTTCGACATAATAGTGCATGATGTGATTCTTAGAGACATGAAGTCTCTAGGAGCAGTACATCTCCAGGACACAATCATACCAAACAACTAATATTGAGAGGGAGGACTATATATCCCTTACTATGATTGATTCATTGTTGTTGGATTAACTGATCTCTTTTACTGTCTGAGTTATTGACCCAGGGTTCATGTCTTTCGGGTTTCCAACAAAGCCTCTAAAATTATCAGCCCTCCTGGTAAACCAGAAGGCAACACAGTACACATAATGTACTGCGCAGTCTCACCCGAGATAACTTTAAGTGGGTGGTTGTAAGACTCAGGTGTTTACAACCTAGGATTGTGTATGAGATAGGGGTTTATTAAACAGAGCCATCCGCTACGAAATGTGAATGTAATCTACTTATTCCTCACGGGTGCACGTTTCCATTTCACAGTTTAATTCCCGAACAACATAATCGTAATCCATAAAAATATATTAACTCATTTATTAAGCATAACAATGAACTACTGAAAGAAAGAAAAGAGATGCATGCATTCATCACATTACACATATATTACCATGGTTCACCCCCTCCTGAGCTACGTCCACAAAGATTTGGCTCTTGGCTCTTTTATTATGGCAGTTTTGCATCTCCAGCGCCTCGCGCTTACAATTCCCTTTGATGGGTAAGATCTGTACGAGACGAACTAGATCGCACCAGGCTCCACATCCTACTATCTAATCCTTGAATATTCCTCCTCTCCTCTATTTTTAGCTCAACACCTTACAAAATTGTTCCATGACCATATTACATAACACATGAACTCGTATCTAGCTACGATAGATCATTACAAAAACTGAACTAATACAAAAGCGAATCAACCTCCCTATGATACATGTTTATCTTTATTTATATATATCGGGTTCTTTAGCCATTTACAATGTATTAACAAAACCCTAACCCTACCGAAGTTAGGTCTTCCTCCCGTGCACGTGTGTTGTTCTTCCTCTAGATGTCGTTTACCTTGTGCACGCTTTCTTGCATGCGCGTGTGCTGTGTTACCTTCCAGCTGTTACTTCCATTTTTGCACGCTTTCTTTATCATGATCATCCTTCTTTCCACTTTGGCTTGGTGCCAACAGGCCCCCAAAACTGACATGTGACTCGTCCCGAGTCACATAATCCTTCTGAGCTTCTTTGATCTCCTTGGTGATCATCTGGAACTTTTCCTTGAGGTCTTCTGCTTTTGTCAGTGCCTGCGCGGTCTTCTTCTTGATGGTGTCTACTACCTGAACTGCCACTTTGTCGCTCAACAATCCTGCACATTCGGTCTGGGTCTGTGTTATCTTTATTTTAGATCCTTCTGCTTGTGCAAGTATTTCTGCTACCCGTTCGTGTAGTGGCTCTATTTGAGCCTAACACTCCTATTTCTGTGTTTTCATAGTGATAAGTTCTTCCTGCATCTTCTTTATATCCTGCATCCCTTTGACTCGTTCTGGGATTGGTATGGTATTATGCCTATGTTTGAGTTCTTGGATCATTGCATTGATCCTTTCCTCTTCCTTGTCCGAGTGTTGGACCTATGGATCCTCCTCCAACCTTGTCCAAAGTTGTGCTGCTTTATAGAGCAATTTGACTGTTGTGCTAATCTGCTATTCCATCTCCTGCAGCTGTGTTGTTGCTTCCTGCTTCCTTTGTTCCTTCACTACCGGTGGAGTGGTTGGTGTGAGATGTTTGCGAAGATTCTTGATCTCCTTCTGATATTGATCAATTTCTTGCGCAATCTGGTCAATCTTTCCAATTGCTGGGAGTTAATTTCCTTGTGCGGTGCTTGGGAGTTTCTCAAAAACTCCTCCCACTCTTCATTCTATCTCATTTCTGCGTTCTTTTTCCTCCTGAGTTTCAATCTTGCCCTGCTCACAAACTTTTTCCAGCGCCTTGCGCTTCTTCGTTCCTTGTTGTAGATCGACTAAGTTTTTATGTGCACGAGATTGTACCTCGTGGTCGACACTAACTTGCAATTTGTGTAGTGCCTTTGATGGAATCCATGTCAAGACCAATTGGATGTGGTCCAAGTATGGATGGAGAAATTGGTGATGTACGCATATCGCTTGACAGCCTTTGGTGTTATTCTCCATGATCGACTGATGGCTTCATGTATGTACCGTAGGTATGCTTTGTATATGATTCCATTCTCCCTCTTATGCCTGGCCTATGGCCCATATATCAGTAATAGGTATCTCGCTCCCGTTGGTTGCGGTCTAGTGAAAAAAATTACATACTCTGGTTCATGCCATCCCTTGAAGGCTATTAGGGTGATCAACCATGAATAATGGAATTTTGTTCCTAGGTCCTATGCATCCTTGCAGTCCACCTAAAACAAATTCAATAGATATGGCACAAAGATCATAAAGGTGCCTTCTACGCACTGAGTTGCAACTGCAATGACTCCTGCTGGCACTTCCTCTTTGCAGCATTTTCTGAGCAATTTGTAAGCTAATATCTTTGCGCCTAGTTGTGTAACTGCATTGTTGATTTGTTTGATTATGATGCCCCTCGTTCCTCTGGCGGTGCCATATTTATTCTTCATCTCTTCTGCCAACGCTTTCTCCTTGGATTTGTCATCTAGAATCAATGTGGGATACATATCCCGAATGGGTAGTCCTGTTATCTGCGCGATAAGCTCAAAATTTATGGGGTCAGGTTTATCTAGCCATATATCCCCTCCATGCGTGACTACTAATAGTTGCTTGATGCATGTTGTCGCGTACTGGCCTTTGCCAAAATGTGGTAGCTTCAACAAACCTAAGATTCATGTTCTGTCCAGCCCAAATTCCCACTGGTGTGGCTGGCTGATCGTTTCTCCAAGTTGGTTTACGGTTATGGTCTGCATAAAGACCCTCTATGCAAGTTCCAGGAACTTGTTTTCATCTGATACGCCATGGTCAGAATATTTGAGCTTCCCAACCTGACCCAGTAGCTATGGTTCTACCTGTACTCCATCTGCGATGCATGGTAGCACCATTTCTGCTATAGGTTTCTTGCGAGGTGAGCTTGGTATCTAAACTCTATCTTCCTGCGTGGTGGCTAGTTAGAAGTTCCAACAAATTCCAGTTGTTCCCCCATTAGCCATTTTGGCTAAGCGGAGGTAGTTCCAGTGGTATCCTCTATTGGTTGACCTAGGCTGGGTGCTTGTGACTCGTCTAGTTGCACTGCCACTCCCATATTCTGTGCCATTTCGTTAACTTCCCTAGCTGCTTGAGTGCTTTCTGGTTAGACTTCCCGTTGGGTTTCCGCTTCCTCGTTCTGAGGATCCTGCACCGCTGCTGGCGTATCCTCTTTCATGGTCCCTGCTTGTGGCTATTGAATCTCTTCCAGTATTGGTGTAGGGTTCACTGGTATCACCTCTGAGGATGGGATCTCGTCGATATCGACAATCTCCTGCTGCTACTGCTCATTTTCCTCCAACGGTCCTCGTGACCAAGTTTGAACTCTGGCCTGGTTCTGCTGGCTTTGGTGATGCCATAGTGGTGAGTGTTGAACATTTGCTAAGTTTGAATGACTTTGGTGAGCTCTGTGGTCTCGCTCTATTCATTCTAGCTGCTATTTCTCTCTCTCTATTCTCCTTTTGTGAATATACCAGTTGCTCCTATGCTCGCATGTTGTATGGGCTTGTCACGAAGCTTGTCGAGGATGCTTCCTCCATGGTGTGATTAATGCACCATAACTGTGGGTTCAATGCATCTGTGGTGGTTTTGTACTTTCCATTACGCTTGCTTTTCTTTCTTTAGTTGGCATGTTTAATGTGATTTTCCCTCAGTCTTTTTCGTGCTTTAATTCCTCTTAATGTTGTCATGTCATACTGCTTTTGACGACTTTCCATTTCCCGCTCGTTTTTCTTTGGTATGTAACCGTTGTCCTTGCCTTTTTTGAATTTATGTTTCGAACGTCATGTGGCCTTTCTCTCTCTCGCATGCTGCACACTTTTTAGTCTGGTTTCCTTTTTGTTCTCTTTTTTATTTTTACTGCGCGGTGGGTGGTCGACTGTCCTTATACAACTTTAGTCGGCTCCCGTTGATCATTCCTCTCAGGTCTGCGCCTGCTATATATTTTAACTATACAACTCCTCCGTTTGTTATAGATTTTACTTCGTATAGTCCTAACCAATGCATTTTGAGCTTCCCTGGGTGCTGAAATGATTTGTTGTCATAGAGAAAGATCTCCTTCCTTGAATGTCTTCTTCTTGATGTGTCGATCGTGCCAAGCTTTGTCTCTAGCTTTCTGCACTTTTTGATGGAATCCTGCTAGGATTCGGTCTTTCTCCATTGACAATAACTGATTTAGTCTTTCTTGTACTGTGCCCCATTCTGTCATTTGTGTGATAGCTGCTACGCGTAATTTGGGTACTAAAAATTCTAATGGCACTACCGCTTCTTGGCCATAGACTAGTTTGAATGGTGTGTGCCCTATCAAGTTTTTGCATGTAGTCCTATACGCCCATAATACTGCTGGTACTTTGAGGTCCCAATCATCTTTTTTGATGTTACAAATATTTGTTAGTACGTTCTCGAGAATTTTGTTGAAGGATTCTACTGTGCCATTTGCCTGTGGGTGATATGGCATGCTATTCTGGTGATGAACTTCAAACTCTTTGAGCATCACACGGATGGTGTTGTTTATGAAGTGTGTTCCTTGGTCACTCATCAAAACTCTTGGGCAACCAAATCTGGTGATTACTTGTTCAAACAAGAAGTGTGCAGCTATCTCTGCACTGCAGTCTTTTACTAGTGTGGCTTCTACCCATCTTGTTAGGTATTCCGTCGCGGTGATGATGTGTCTTTCCCCTGTCCTTTTGGCTGGTGGGTTAATTGGTCCCACAAAGTCTATTTCCCATTTATTAAATGCTTGTAATGTTACTTGTGGTTGTAGTGGCATATCGTCCCTTCTGTTGGGTTTGCTTACCCTTTGAGAGACATCGCATCCCTAACAATACTCTTTCGAGTCTTTTTGAATCGTTGGCCACCATAGTCCTTCATGTAATACCTTCTACGCGGTAGATTTTCCTGCATAATTTCCTCCTGTGATCCATCATGGGATTCTGCTAAAATTCTTGGTCGTTCATGCTCTAGCATGTACCTTCGTAAAATGCTATTTGTGCCCATCTTGTATAGATGTCTTGCGATCAATTGATAGTCCACTGTGTAGACTACCAGGTTCTTCTTCTGCACGGTGGTATATTCTTGCGGCGCAGTACCTGTGCTCAAGTACTGGATGATCTGTGCGAAGTAGTCATCAACAATCTATACTGAGAATAGTTGTGCATTCAGAAAGGTGTCTTCTAGATTAGTAGGTTCTTCTCCATTTGTGACCCTAGACAGGTGGTCAGGTCCTGCATTCAATTTTCCTGGCTTAACTATTACTTCAAAGTCAAATTCTTGGAATAGTAATAATCATCAATAGATTCTCCCCCCCAACACTGGCTTGTTGACTAGGTATTTCAGGGCTGAGTGATATGTAAACATCTGAAAGTGTTTCCCCAATAGGTAATGTATAAACTTTTGTAATGCATAGACCATGCCTAGGCCTTCTCTTTCTATCGTGTTATAATTTTGTTTTGAGTCTGATAGTTTTCTTCTTGCGAACGCTATCGGATGATCCAAGTCTCCCGCTCCTAGTTGCGCTAAGATAGCTCCAAGTGTTATCGCTGATGCAGCTACATGCACTCAGAATGTCTTTTCCCAGTCTGAAAATACTAATATCGGTGTAGTAACCATCTTTTCCTTCAGGGTATCCAAACCATGTTGACACTCATCGTTCCATTGGTATTTAGTATCCTTCCTTAACAATTTTCCCATTGGTGCTGTGATCTACGCATATCCCTTGACGAATTTCCTGTAGTATCCAGTGTGCCCTAAGGTTTCTCTTGGTTGTCGGATTGTTTTTGGTGCTGGTAAGTTAAAAATGACGATGATCTTGGCCGGATCCACTAACAAGCCTTGTTTTCATACTATGTGGCTCAATAGTATCCCAAACGGTGTTCCAAATATGCATTTCTTGATATTCAGTGATATCTGGCACTGTATGCATCGTTCTAACATTAGTCTTAAAACTTCCACATGGGTTTTCAATAGACTGTAAATTGTCCAATCATCCAGGTATACTTCGAGGAACTGATGGATGAATTCCTTAAATGTTGCGATGACTACTTTGGAGAATATTGCGGATGCATTCTTCAGTCCAAATGGCATGATTGTGTACTGATAAGATCCCCATTCTATCACAAACGTGGTCTTGTGTCTGTCCTCCTGTGTTATCTTAATCTGATGGTATCCTAAGAATCCATCAGTGAATGAGTAAACTTCATGGCCCCCCACATTCTATAACACTTAATCCGTGAATGGTGTAGGGAATGGGTCATGTAGGAATGCATCATTCAACTTCCTCAAGTCGATGCATATCCTAATCCCTCTTCCTTGTTTCTTGTCTTGTACTACCATTGGGCTTATCCATTCCGATTCCTCAACTGGTTTGATGATGTCGGCTTCGAGAATCCGATCGATCTTGTCTTTAAATTTCTATTTGTATATGGGATTCAATCTATAGTGTCGCTGTCTTATGAGTCTCGCTTCAAGTTTGAGTGGTATCTTCATCTCTCCCAGTTCTCCTACTATACCCTTCATCTTTGTAAATGTTGTGGGAAAAAGGTCGCTATATTCGTGCAACAATTCTGTGATGATTTCTACTATTTTCTCATCCCAATAGTCTCCAATGCTGGCCATTTTGGGCTATTCAACTGTCCCGATGTTAACTTTCTTTACCTTGATTGGTGCGACAATGAATTTTGATTCTATGGGTGGTCCTTCCACATCTGTTTCGCCTTCTACTTCTTCGATCTGAATGTCACGTGGGTCATCTTTGTCTGGTGCTTGCTCCTGTACATGATAACATGACAATAGTTCCTTGACTGTCTGTTTATTCCGTTCTTTCTCTTTTGTGATAAATTCTATTTCTGGTTCTTTGATGAATATTACTCCTCTGATTCGTTTGAGAGATGCATTTATGTTGGGGTTCTCATGCTCGAAGGAGAACATGATTGTGAAGTTATGTTGCAATGTCCTCCATGTTGTAGTTCCTTTGCATAATTCTTGGTCTGTGTACTAGTTTGCTGGTATGCCCTCTAAAGTATGTATGAAGTGATGAGGCCATTCCTCTGGTGGTGTCATTTTCCACAACATTTTTCACTTTGCCAAGTGTTCCGTTGGTGCCTCTTGTCCTTGGTATTGCTGCTGTTTGTTGTATTCCTATTCTGTGTTGAACCTTATGCACATTAAGTGCTTACATTGATACCAGTCTGTAATGGTATCTTTATGTGCACCCCACCATCTCGCGGGTGTGGCCTTAAGTGCTAAGTCAAGTGATAATAGTCGTTGGTTTTCTAATAGTTTTCTAATACTTCGTCTTCATATTGTGTCAAGAATGTTTCCAAGTCATTTAGTCCGTGGAAACTAGGTGGTTCTCTGATATTTGTTCCTACCCATCTTACTGCGTGGTCTATTCTTTCACATCTTCACGTGGATACTTTGTGTAGTCTCTGCTGCCAGTTTTCTAACCCAGTGTCTGAGTTTGTTGCGCATAAAGTAATGCTCTGCCAACTGAGTACCCTGTCTGCAGTTTGGTTTACATAATCCTCATCATGCGCAGTTGTTATGTATAACTTGACGATCTCCTCTAAGTCTAGGAAAGTGGGTTCTATGAACCTCTCCCCTTCTAATGGATATAGTGGTGCTATGACCCTGTATTCTCTGGATTCAAATGTCATTTTCGTGGTTTTCAAATTGATTATGTTCTGGTTTTCAAACACCCAATCCATACAAAGCAGTGTCGGGTAAGGTGTTGTGTCGTCCACTATTTCAATGACTTCGAAGTCTTCTTTAGTGCGCACTCCATCAATATCTACTGTTACTCCTTTCAGTCTACCTATTGGTAGGACTCTATGCTAGTTTTCTAGTTTTAATATGAGATTTGAGTACCCCAGTGTTGGCTCTCCCATACATTGCCAGGTCTTCTTGGGTAGCACTTTCACTTCAGATCCTAGGTATAGTATAATGTCTCCCATATTGAAATCCCCAATGTTAGCATTTAGTCTAAATTCCCTACTTGTTCTTCTTCTGGTGTGTAGGTGATTGACATTTTTTGGTTGTAGCTTATCTTCCGTCTCTCTGCTACATTTCTCTAGTATTTTTTGTAATATTTTCATAGATGAAGGATCACTTAATACTTTTACACATGATTGCAAAAAGCCTTTGATTGTACTTACTTGTCCCTTGGGCTGCATTCTGTTAGTATGATCTAGTGATGGTGGCATCTTGTATTCTGGGGCTTCCTTGTCTGGTTCGTAGTTGAAGTCGACATTGTGTCCTTCTTATGAAATTCTTGTTTGGCTTCCTTAAAAGTCTCCTTTTCTTTTTGTGCGTCGAACTGCTTTCGTGTTTCAGTGTTCTTATTTATCCATTGGTTCTGTGATGGTTCCTGTCAAACTACGTCACTTCCAGTTTTCATTCCTCCACGAGTGACTATATTGATGTTTCTTCTGTCATCCCTGGCTTCGGCTGAAATCCACTAGACATCCTGATTGTTCTGGTTCCTCTTTTCCTGGATATTTACTAACAGTGTCAGACATTCTTCTGTATCGTGGTCCGATGCATGACAATACATACAAGTCGCTGGCGGCAGTGGACATTCCCGTGCATAATGTCCTGGTTGTTGACAATTGTGACATGTGACTGGTCCTCTACCATGTCCGAAACCTCCTCTGACTTGTCCTCCTCCTCGGTAGCCTAATCGGTCACCTCTCGGCGTGTTATAATGTGGTGCCTTCTTATACTACACGGTATTATATTGGGGCTGTGCCAGGTTGTACTGTGGTTGTACGTTATTGTGTGGTTGCTACACAATATTATACTGTTGTTGTGCAGTGTTGTATGGAGTTGGGGTTTGATTGAACCGTGGTGCTACTTTCCCAGTCATCATTTCGGCCTATACCCTGTATGCATCTGATGTTCTTTCCCACATCAGCTCCATAGTTATGCAATCTTTGTCGTCATGGCCTACTGACTTACAAAAGGTGCAATATGAACTCTTTGGAACTATCTAGTATTTCTGCATCATTGTGCAGTGATAAGGGTCGTGACCCAGTTTCTTGGATATTTCACACCATAACCCTCCCCGTGGTAGCGGATTTGGCAGACCTGTTGCCATATATTGTGCGAATGTTGGGCATTTGTTCTAGTGGTGTCCTTCCGTCCTGCATGCAGTGCACCAAACGATTTCTCGTTTGTCCTTGTTCTTATTATGGTTCAGCTGAAATGTTAGATTCTTCAAATCCTCCTTCAATTCCTCAATCGCTGGGTCCACCTGCTAGTACTAGTTCTCTTCTTGTTGCAAGGCTGCCTACAGAGCCTCTGTCTGCGTTTGGAATTTCTGTTGTCGTAAGGGATATTTTAAGTGTGGAACTAGTGAGTTGACAAACAGGTGCCGATGCTGCATCTCGATCATAAGGTATTTTAGTTTTCCTTTTAGTCGCTTGAACCTCTGATCGATCTCCCATACCATTTCTCCTGGTTTCTGTCTTATTTCAATCATCTCATTCATGTATTGATCCTCTGAGATCGGCTTCTGGACCTCATTAATCAATAATTTCTTAATGTCGGCTAGTGTCCTTGTCGTCCCAGGGGCACTGTTCATGTCTAGACTCATGTACCTGTCTAGTGCACGGTCTCTTAGTGTAATTGCTAGCTGCACGAGTTTGGTATCTTCATCAGTGATCGGTTTTGCCTCCCAGATCTTTGCACAAATGAACAAATGCTTCTCAGGGTCTTCTGTTGCTTCTCCTCAAAATTTTGGTAATCTGATAGTGGGATCGTGTCCTTCCATTTTGAATACTAAACTACTACCTCCTCCGCACAATGTAGATACTTGACTAGTGCTTCCGGAACTGGCTCCTCCAATTTTTTCTCCTAGTGTAGATGTACTTCTTGCTGTCAGACTTCCTCCGAACTTTGGTTGTCTAAAGAATGGTGTTCTCTTTGGTGTATTAGTCGCACATGGGTTCATGGGTTCCACACTAACATTAATATGGATAGGATGGTTGTCTTCTCCTCTTGTTCTTGGGCCTCTCGTCTTCCTCTCATACGTTGCGCGTAGGATTTCCTCAATCTACTCCACATCCTGGAGATCCTCTACCTCTTCCTCATCGCTTTCCAAGCCCTCCCTCGTGACTACATCTCTCTTCTTGGTATTCACCTTATATTGGTAGCATACTCCACTACGTGTCATTCCTGATGATGCCAAGATCCACTTGAGATGGTTGTCATCCATCATGATTGGGTCCAAGGGTTCCTCCTCCTTCTTACCTTTATCCTAACCTCCTTCAATTTATCCTTTCTCTATTAGTGCTTCCCCCCTTCCCCCATGCACACAGAGAAGTTTAGTTGTTTGATTCCATTATCATTACACCTTTGTTATATAGCAGTATCTTAATAGAAGTATACAAGGATTGTATGTACCTTCCTTGAGGTCCACGTAGAAATTCCTTCTCTGTTGCGTTGTATGACTTCACTGTGTCGACTGCAAATTTGGTGATGAAGCCTGCCACAATACTGTTAAGCCAAAAGTCTATTGCGTAGGTGAATTTGTTGTTCACCTGCTATAACTGCTCAATCTGTACTGGGGTCCACTCTAGATGTCGAACCCAGTTCATCGTGTGGCTATCCTTCAACCCTAGTATCCACTCTTGTAGTAGATGCGAAAAATCACAGAAAAAGACTTCGTGTAAATAAGTAAACACGTATTTATCCAGGTATTTGCAAGATGTGATTCTAGGGTTTCTATTGTCTTTATGGGCAAAATCTGTCTCTTTAGTTCTCAACCAACCTTAGATTTATGCTTTCATGGGGTTCCGTGGTCTCAACATTCCCTTCTAATGGCTCATTGGTATTCTTGTTTCGCTCGTTCTTTTCTCGTGCAATCTATCTCATCTACTCAGTCCTCTCTTGTTCCTCTAACACGACAACATAACCATTTGTTGGCTTAACTGCTGTCTTTTACTATCTGACTTATTGACCCAGGGTTCATGTATTTCGGGTTTCCAACAAAGCCTCTAAAACTATTGACCCTCCTGGTAAACCAGAAGGAAACACAATACACAGAATGTACTACGCAGTCTCACCCGAGATAGCTTTAAATGGGTGGCTGTAAGACTCAGGTGTTTACAACCTAGGATTGAGTATGAGATAGGGGTTTATTAACCAGATCCATGCGCTACGAATTGTGAATGTAATATAATTATTCCTCATAGGTGCACGTTTCCATTTCACAGTTTAATTCTTGAACAACATAATCGTAATCCATAACAATATATTAACCCATTTATTAAGAATAACAATGAATTGCTGAAAGAAAGAAAATAGATGCATGCATTCATCACATTACACAGATATTACCGTGGTTCACCCCCTTGTTGTGAGTGGGAAATGCCTCTACGGACTAGCACTTATGGTTTAATTATGCATGCAGAAAAGACCTAAAGATTTCTACTTTCTATCGTCGTCCCAGACCTAATCCCCATTATTCTTAAGCAAATACATAGTTAAGAAGATCAAGTGAGCATACCTTATTTTGGGTGTTTGATGTCGATCCTTCCTCACACTTGATCGCTTTTTGACTACAACTCTTCTCCCAAGGCTGAACTGCATTCACACAAGACAAATAACAAACTCCACATGCATTTGATATATAGATTAATGGGTTAGAGATTCAATAAACAAGTATGCAATAAACCATGAAAACCTCATATGGTGGGACAGGAAAAGTACTTCTTTATTATTAACTTCAACAAATCAACTTACAATGATGAAGCCAACCACTGCTCCACGAAGTTGGTCTTGGGCTCCTCTTCAACTGTCCTCCAATTTCTTTGCTCTATCTTTCTCTTTGCACAAGGAAGGCTAAAGGGTTGGGACGAAGGGAATGCACAATTGGGTAGAGTTTCTTTACTATGATTCTCCTCCTCCAAATGGGACCCCTAACCCTTCTTTTATAGGCTAGAAGAAGCTAGGTATTTGGTCAAACCCTTGGCCATGCATGGTCGGAAGGTTTAGTTAACTCACCCAAAGCTGTGTGTTTCGTCAACAACTTTCCTTTTTTTGTGCTTTTGTATGTACACGCGAGTTGTTTTGGGTCAGCTAGCATGTACACGCGTGCAGTAATGGATCAGGGCGCGTGGGTCTTTATAAAAGAGTTTTTTAAGAATAGTTGTTCAACAGTGCTTTGGAAAAGAAGGAATCTGAGATGGCTTGATGCCAGGTAAGCATGTCTAGTGCAAATTAGGGTTATAACACCCCTCCTGGGCTACGTCCACAAAGATTTGGCTCTTGGCTCTTTTATTATGGCAGTTTTGCAGCTCCAGCGCCTCACGCTTACAATTCCCTTTGATGGGTAAGATCTGTACGAGGCGAACTAGATCGCACCAGGCTCCACAACCTACGATCTAATCCTCATATCTTCCTCCTCTCCTCTATTCTTAGCTCAAAAACTTACAAAATTAGTCCATGACCATATTACATAATGCATCAACTCGTATCTAGCTATGATAGATCATTACAAAAACTGAACTAATACAAAAGGGAATCAACCTCCCTATAGGCTATGATACCTGTGTATATTTATTTATGTCTATCGGGCTCTTCATCCATTTACAATGTATTACCAAAACCCTAACCCTACCAACGTTAGGTCTTTCTCCCGTGCACGCGTGTTGTTCTTCCTCCAACTGTCATTTTCCTTGTGCATGCTTTCTTGCATGCACGTGTGCTGTGTTACCTTCTAGCTGTTACTTTTGTTTCTACATGTTTTATTTCTCACGATCATCCTTCTTTCCACTTCGGCCTGGTGCCAACAATTGCCATATGTTTTATTTATGATGTGACTCAGTTTTATTTTTAGTAGTAGGCTCATGTTTGGCATGT
The DNA here is from genome assembly GCA_000966675.3 of Picea glauca. Lineage (NCBI taxonomy): Eukaryota > Viridiplantae > Streptophyta > Pinopsida > Pinales > Pinaceae > Picea > Picea glauca. The sequence continues at coordinate 52,466 of JZKD02S0250267.1, forward strand.
GATGTTATAAGTATGTAGCTTATAGCACTGCACAACATCTCATGATGGATCATGTATAACATGCTTGGAGTAGCACGCTCCTTATAGTATGTTCTGGTAGAGATGGAAGGAATCTAGATAGTTTCCACATGTATTGGTATATGGATGAGTGCTAAGAAAAAGTGTGGCTAAAGATAATAAAACCTTATATGTGGTTGCATGACTATGAGTACTATGTCATCATACTTAAGAAATTGTTATTACTTTGATTAATTTCATGATTATGGAATGTTGTTGACTACCAGACTAAATTTTACTTGTAGGTAAGACCTACAAGAAGAGGATGACGAGAATTGTTCTGGAGAACAAGTTATGAATTCAACAAGCTGAAGATCAAGTTGGTATTTAGTTCTTGATATGGATTCAAACGATCAATTCTAGAGGGAGATGGGTACTACAGTAAGGAGCAGGAGGCTCCACCAGATGCAGGGAGTAGTCATGTGTGGTGCTCGGTATGGATGAAGCTGAGTATGTGGCAACATGAGCAACGAGCAAAGAAGCAGTGTGGCTTGAAGGCTTCGAAAGCTGTTGTGTGGGTTATTTGGTCTCGGATTGGAGGCGACCTGCATTTGGTGTGACAACCAAAATTTGTGGTCCAAATGTAGACCATGTTCCAATATGTGGAGGAATTGTAGACAATGGAAGTTTTGGGTGCAAGATGTATAATAGTGCCAACCCGGGGGTCGCTGTTGAATACGCTTTTTTGGTTGTTAATGGAAATAAGCAAACTACTAAGTTGTCACGAGTAGAGGCAGAATGTATATACAATTTGACAGGAGGGGCCTTACGTCTCCTGGGGATCCCTTGTCATGACCGTTTTTCCTCTCTACTATCCTTCTCGTTACTTAGCCATTTTTCAGAAAATGTCCAAATGGGCGCATTGGCAGATGGACCGGTTCACATTTGCACTTTTGACTTTAAATCATGACTCTGATCGACCACTAACATCCACTTTGAATGACGGAAGTGTTTGGTGCAAAATTTATATCACGGAAATGTTGTGTGCAACATGTATATAACAGAATATGGGGCATAAAATTTCGTTAGCGCTAAGGCGTGACCCCGCGGAGAGATAATTGACAAAGTGTTGAAAGGAAAAACTAATATGAAGTCATAGGATCATTAATTTAAATTGTATTTATATTAATGTATTGTAATAGATAATTTGTGGTCCAAATGTAGACCATGTTCCAATATGTGGAGGAATTGTAGACGACTCTCGTAAATCGTTGTTGGATAAGTTTTTTTTGGTTGTTAATGGAAATAAGCGAACCACTGAGTTGTCATGAGTAGAAGAAGAATATATATACAATTTGACAGGCGAGGCATTACGTCTCCTTGGGAGCCCTTGTCACCCTATTTTGAAGCCCGTACAACCATTTTTCCTCTACTATCTTTCTTGTAACTTAGCCATTTTTCCGAAAATGTCCCAATGGGAGCTTTGGCGGACGGATCGGTTCACATTTGCACTTGTGATTTTATATCATGACTTTGACCGACCACTAACCATTCGATGCCTAGCCACTTTTCAGATAGTGGATTTTCGGATAGGTGGGCTTTATAACCTAGGTCGAATTGTATATGACGCAAGTGTTTGGTGCAAAATGTATATCACAGAAGTGTGGTGTGCAACATGTATATCACAGAACAAGGGGCATAATAAATCGATAGCGTCAAGTCGCGACGAATTGTAGAGTACGAAAGTTCAGGTTCAACTTTTTAAGTATATTTATTATAAATTATATTTATATTAATGTATGGTAATAGATAGTTTGTGGTCCAAATGTAGACCATGTTCCAATATGTGGAGGAATTGTAGACCACGAAAGTTTTGGGTGCAATATGTATACATCGGAACTGTAGATGACACACGTTTTGGGTGCAAGATCTATAATAGATCCAACTCGGGGGTCACTCCTGAATACATTTTTTTGGTTGTTCATGGCAATAAGCGAACCACTGAGTTGTCACAAGTAGAGGCAGAATATATATACAATTTGACAGGCCGGGCCTCACGTCTCCTGGGGATCCCTTGTCATGATCATTTTTCCTCTCTACTATCTTTCTCGTTACTTAGCTGTTTTTTCGAAAATGTCCCAATGGGCATGTTGGCGGACGAACCGGTTCACATTTGCGCTTGTGCCTTTAAATCGCGACTCCAACCGACCGCTAACATCCCCTTTGAATGACGGAAGTGTTCATTGCAAAATGTATATCATGGAAAAGTTGTGTGCAACATGTATATAACGGAATATATGGCATAAAATTTCATTAGCGCTAAGACACAACCCCATGGAGAGATAATTGGCAAAGTGTTGAAAGGAACTGTGGTTGGTCAGGCTCATGATGTGACGATATAGGACCATTAATTTAAATTGTATTTATATTAATGTATTGTAACAGATAATTTGTGGTCCAAATGTAGACCATGTTCCAATATGTGGAGGAATTGTAGACCACAAAAGCTTTTGGTGCAATATGTATACAATGGAACTGTAGATGATGCAAGTTTTGGGTGCAAGATCTATAATAGCGCGTCAAACTGTAAATGACAGAAGTGTTTGGTGCAAAATGTATATCAGGGAAGTGTTGTGTGAAACATGTATATCACGGAACATGGGGCACAAAATTCCGTTAGCACTAAGGAGTGACCCCGCGGAGATATAATTAGCTAAGTGTTGAAAGGAACTGCGGTCGGTTGGGCTCATGATGTGACGATATAGGACCAATCGACGAGTTTGAAAAAAGTCAGGTTCAAGTTTAAATATATTTATTAAAATTGTATTTATATTAATGTATCGTAATAGATAATTTGTGGTCCAAATGTAGACCATGTTGCAATATGTGGAGGAACTGCAGACAACTAAACTTTTTTGTGCAAGATGTATACAACAGAACTGTAGATGACACAAGTTTTGGGTGCAAGATATATACTAGCACCAACCCGGGGGTTGGTCGGGCTCCCGTAAATTGCTACTAAATACATTTTTTTGGTTGTTAATGGCAATAAGCAAACCACTGAGTTGTCAAGAGTAGAAGCAAAATATATATACAATTTGACAGGTGAGGCCTTACGTCTCCTCGGGAGGCCTTGTCACGACCATTTTTCCTCTCTACTATCTTTCTCGTTACTTAGTCATTTTTTCGAAAATGTCCCAATGGGCGCGCTGGCGGATGGACCGGTTCACATTTGCACTTGTTATTTTATATCGTGACTCCAACCGACTGCTAACATCCACTTTGAATGACGAAAGTGTTTGTTGCAAAATTTATATCATGGAAATGTTATATGCAACATGTATATCACAGAACACAGGGCATAAAATTTCGTTAGCACTAAGGTGCGACCCCGTAGAGAGATAATTGGCTAAGTGTTGAAAGGAACTGCGGTCGGTTGGTTGGTCGGGCTCATGATGTGATGATATAGGACCATTAATTTAAATTGTATTTATATTAATGTATTGTAATAGATAATTTGTGTCCCAAATGTAGACCATGTTCCAACATGTGGAGGAATTGTAGACCACAACAGTTTTTGGTGCAAGATGTATACAACAAAACTATAGATGACACAAGTTTTGGTTGAAAGATGTATAATAGCGCATCGAAATGTAAATGACGAAAGTGTTGGGTGCAAAACGTATACGACGAAAGTGTTGGGTGAAAGATGTATATAACGGAACACACAGGATAAGAATGCGATAGCGCTAAGTTGGGACGACGCGGTGAGATATTTGGCCAAGTGTTGAAAGGGAGGGTCGTCGGTCGGGTTCCTGATGTGAAGATATAAATGGAAATGAGGATTTGATAGTCCGCTAACTGATCAATCCGTGGACAATCCAGGAGTTCGAGAAAATCAGGTTCAAGTTTAAAGGGATTTTGTTTATGTTTATTTAAAATCAGGAGCCCGAGAGAGTCAGGGTCAAGTTTAAAGGGATTTTGTTTATGTTTATTTAAAATGTATCCATATTAATGTATCTTACTAGATTGTTTGTGGTTCAAATGTAAATCATGTTCAAATTTGAATGGTGTTTTGGGCTTGGATTTTTTTTGCTCAAACATACAAGGAACAAAGAAAAAAATACATGACTTTACATTTTGTATATCGAAGAATATTTTGAAATATAGGAAGTTGCAATACATGCACAATATAGAACAAGAACATGTACAATGAAATGAGTTAATTTTAGGAAGAAATAAAAATTCCAAATAACAACACCAAACATTGAATATCAACATAGAACAACCTCAAATATTTATATTTAGCTAAACTGGGTCACAAAATACATTTGATAATATTTCCCCCCAAAAAATGTTGTCTTCGAATTTGCAAAAAAAACCTATAGTTCAGTACATATTCTGTGAAATAAAAATGCATTTTCCAGAATGACTTCGATTGCGACTGCCGCTAACTACAAAGAAAAGATGTATAAGAATGAAGTTTGTAGAAAGAAGAAATTCGACAATGGAAAACAACAAAACCTGGCAAGAAGAAAGAGAAAATTGTAAGAACTAGATTAAAGCTTTCTTAGAATAAGTGGATGAAGACAGAAGAATGTAATCAGTATCAACTTACTATGATGGTGTGCCATGGCTTGTCATTTTTTCATTGATTTCCTTTTATGGCTTTCCTTGGCTTTGACCTTCATTGGTAATATGGTCGACAACTTTTTTCAACAATTCTTCGATGTAGCTCCTCATGGGCGCCACGTTCATTTCATGCCGGATTTTTATATTGAAGAGTTCGCTTTCCATGCCCCGTAGATAAATATACAAGTTGTGCAATTCTTCTTGAATATTTTTGTTTCTAATTGCATAACCGACTAGCCAATTTTTCACGTCATCTTCACCATATTCAAGAATGCCATAGAAATTTTCAAATGATAGTCTTTTATAGATATGAACTTGATCACCAAATGCTTGTTTGGTTAAAAACAATGAGTTTAATATCAATTTCAGGTCCTGGACTTCATTGGTGCTTCCAACTAGATCTATCTTAGTTAGCTTCTTGAATAGTTTGTCTCTTTTAGATATGGTCTGGCTACATTCTTGAACAATACCAATCGGGTTATTTACCTTTTTTTTTCCAGCATGCGTTTAGTTGGTCTATTCGATCCAGGGAAGGGAGATCCTCTTGTCTTCTTCTGGATTCTGTCATACTGGTAACTTCAAAACCAAATGGTAAAATTGCATCGAGATAAAAACCTTTCTCGTTCTTGAGATCTGCTTGCAGATACTCATGAAAAACATGCACTCTTGTTCCAAAAGAGACCATATTCTTTGACATCTCCCAAGCTTCTGTTATTAATTCCATTCTTTTGTTTATATTATTTTCCACATAGTTCTAGGCCAATGTGAGAAGGCTTACTAATCCTTTTAACTTTGGTGCAAGTGTGGTCGACCCAACCATTGCCAAAAAAGTAGAAAACAGTGGAAGAGGCATTAGAGTCACCTCCAATTCTTTGATTCACGTCTTTAACATGAGGTTCTCCGTTTCAAGGCCGCTGATAGGGTTGTCTACAACATCTCCAGTTTCTCACTGAATCTTCGATATCTAGGAAGGGCGCATGTTGCGTAGGTTGAACTCTAAACGAGATGTGTCTTTCTTATTATTTACATCTCTGTTTTCAATAATCAATTTTTTTTTATTCCCTGTCAAAACAACGCTCTGAAATGAAAAAGACTCTTCTTCATCCAAAGTATCTATGCCAAGTATGTCCATCCCAAGATTGTGAGGAGCAGTGTTGTCTAAGTGATCATCATCAGGGAACAATTTTTCAATGTGAATTTCTAGTTCCATATCTTTGAGGTAGAGATCGTAGATATCAATTTCTCCCCTTGGTCCCTCCTGTTCTTGAACTATTGTTTTCCGTTTTTTGCCTGCGGGAAGCTTGTGACAACTTTAAATTTTTCCTGAGGGAGGGTTCTTATCTCCTCCTTCACCTGAAGAATTGTGTGTGACTTTTTTGCTTTGGTAAGCCGTTGGAGTACTGCCACGAGATGTTGTGGTCTTGGCTGTGGCAGTCAGGGATTGGTCACTTTTTTCACCTGAGTCTTTTCGGTTCTTCTTGTGCGAATCATTGGTACTGGTTTGGAGTCCATTCAGGATAGTGTAAGTGAAAGAACTATTGAAGTGGTTCCTGACCATGAAATCTTGGACTTTCCAAGGAATAGACATGAATTGTACTTTCCTTTTTGCAAGAAAAAACAACAACCAGTAGATGTACTCCCCTGCTATTCCAGCAAAAACAATTGTAGCAGATATGTGGCATGGAAGGAAGAAAGGATTTTGTTTAGACTCGAAAATCCTTATAATAGTATAGTTCTCCATTTATTCTACTATGTCCCTCCTATCCAGGAAGATTGTCGACTGTCCAGAGAACCAAGATAAATACCTTCCAAATATCAACGCTTTAAAAAATGAAACAAAATAATTGAAGACCTTATAAAATAGCTGGAAAGCATCGTGTCTCCATAATTTCTGGTGCGAGAATTTTAATGGGTCAAATTCAGAGTTCAACTTCCTACACATAGATAGTCTAGAAAATGGATAACAATTCGACACGACAAAAATTAAATAAGGTGGCATAAAGAATTTCTTCTACCTCCTGTATTGCAATAACTGGGAAGATTTTTGAATGGAAATCAACTTGGGGAAATGGAAGATGGTTTCTTGCTTGACCGTAAAGTATAAGATATACATAAGCATACAAGAGATGCCGGTTGCACTTGCTTGTATCGTTTTCCTCGTGAAAATGAATGCAATCTTCCGAAAAAGGTTTTTACATGCACTGACCTGTAATATGGCCATGTCTTGGGGAGTGGGAGCTGGCTCTTGTAATAAATTCGAAAAGAGGTCTAGTTCATTTCCATGTTTCTTTAAGAATATCTTGCGATTCTCACCCTTGAAAGTAGGCATTGGGTTGGGAAGTGTTAACATCTTTCGAAATAATTTAGGTGATAGGGAGATTTGGAAATGGTTGCCCGTATGGACAATTTGCTAGTTCAGAATATAGTTCTTGCCGTAGCACGTGACCAAGACCTTAAAGTTAAAAAAAAAAAAGTTGGTCCTCGTGCCTGAAAATATTCAGGGTATCTCCACAGACATGGTGTTGAGCTACAGCCATAAGGTGATGAAAACATTCCTTTTCTCCTTATTGTATTTAAAATGGATGCTACAACATTATAATACAATATCCAGTAATTATTGGTTCAATGTGTTTTAATGGCAGCTGCCCTCGACCTTTTCGCCTTTTAATGCCAATATTTTAAAAGCTAATAAAAGCATCATCAATTTGCATTGAGAAAGCATGTGAAGATAACAGGTAAATCGAGAAACTATAGAAAAGTGGCAAAAATATTGACAACTGTGTAATATACCAGGATTTTGACAAAAAAAGGTTCAAGTCAGAAGATAATTTGTTTATATTTACTTAAACAAATTCCATATTATTTTATTTTATTGTTGTTCTCTGTGGCCCAAATTCAAACTATGTTCAAATTGGAATGGTGGAGCAACATTTCCATATGCAAGCAGAGCCTCAGATATGCAAACCTGTAAGGTTCTAAAATTATGTGCACAATATTAAAGAGTTGCATCATGTGAAAACCTTTGTAGATGACAACGAGCCAGCACAATATCAAATTATTTCTACGATGACGTCTAAAAAAAACCAAAACAACCATCATTTTTTTGCGAATTTGAGATAGACAGAAGAAAATAATCAGACTCCATAATATTTTCCCATAAATGCATTTGAATGGGAGATTACCTTGATCTTTCTACTTATTAATGCCAATATTTTTGAACATCTATGAACTGTCACCAGTAAAATCATAATTAATGTCTATTGGGAAGGGGCGAACGTGGCAGGCATGGACGAGAATTAAAGATGCTTTTGTACTTTTTTTAACCTGGGAGTCCATGCTGGAATTGTGGATCACCCAAGTTTCAGATGAAAGATGTATACTCGGAACACGGGGAATGAGAGTTTGATAATGTATACCTAGGAACCCGCGACCATAAAATTGGCTAAGGAAATGAAAGTGATCGAGCATACTCGTGATGCCAAGATATAGATGGATATACAATTTGTGAGTTCGATAAAGAGTGAGGCTTGCGAGTTGGAGGTGTCTGGGGTTGAATTGTAGATAACCAGAGTTTTGGATGCAAGATGTTATCCGAACACAGGGCATAGAAGTTCGATAATTCATTGGGGGGGAACCCGCGGTCATAAAATTGGCTAAATGTTGAGACGAAGAGGGAAATATATCAACAAATTCTTTGAAATATCAACATATGTTGGGAAAAATGAGTCACAAGCTTCGAGTCCGGGTCAAATTGTAGATCACCGAAGTTTCAGGATGTATACCACGGACACAGGGTATGAGAGTTGGATGGCACCCAGATAGGAACCCACAGCCATAAAATTCATGAACTATGAAAACGAATGACAGTCGGTCGAACTTGGGATGTAGAGATATAGATGGACATGAAATCTGCCACTCCGTCATCTGGTAACCCTCGAGCATAGACATGGATCACCTAAGTTTTGGATGGAAGATGTATACTCGCAACACATGGAATGAGATTTCGATGACATGTAGCTGGGAACCCGCGACCATAAAATTGGCTAAGGAAACATAAGTGCTCGGTCGGACTTGTGATGTCAAGATATAGATGGATATACAAATTGTCAGTTCGATAAAAAGTGGGGCTTGGGAGTTCAAGGAGTCCAGGGTCGAATTGTATATGGGTAGATAGTGGTAGATATTTGATAGGGATCACCATCTGTAAACAATTGCAATCTTGAGCCCAACAACCCTGGAGTCCGTCTGCCAATTTGTATATCGCAGAACTCCGAGTGTTGTTTGGAGGACACGGAACAATAGAAGTGTAATGTTGAGCCAACCAAACCACAAGTCTGCCTGTCAATTTGTATATCGTAGAAATCTTGGGTGCTATTTGTAGGACAAAGAAAAATAGAGGCCCAATTTTGAGCCCACCAGCCTGAGAACCCACGATCCAAAAAAGTGGCTAAGTATGGAATGCAAAATCCGTACATGCTCTATAAAATTGGCTAACTGTTGAGACGAACAAGGAAATATATCAACAGATGCTTTGAAATATCAACAGATGTTGGCCAAAATGAGTCACAAGCTTCGAGTCCGGGTCAAATTGTAGATCATCGAAGTTTTGGGTGTAAGATGTATACCGCACACACGGGGCATGAGAGTTGGGTGGTGCCCACACAGGAAACGACGACCATAAAATCCGTGAACTATGAAAATGAACGACGGTTGGTCGGACTCATGATGTACAGATATAGATAGACATGAAATATGCCACTCCGCTGTCTGGGAACATGCGAGCATAGGCATGGATCACCCAAGTTTTGGATGGAATATGTATACTCGCAACACAGGTAATGAGAGTGCGATAATGCGTAGCCGGGAACCCACAACCATAAAATTGGCTAAGGAAATGTAAGCACTTGGTCGGACTCGTGATGTCAAGATATAGATGGATATATAAATTGCCAGTTCGATAAAGAGAGAGGCTTGAGAGTTCGAGGAGCCCGGGGTCAAATTGTAATGGGCATGGGAGTTCAATAATGCATTGGGGGGAACCCACGACCATAAAATTGGCCAACTGTTGAGATGAATTGGGAAAAATATCAACAGATACTTTGAAATATCAACAGATGCTGGGAAAAATGAGTCGCAGGCTTTGAGTATGGGTCGAATTGTAGATCACCGAAGTTTCAGGCGCAAGATGTATACTACGCACATGGGGCATGAGAGTTCGATGGTGCCTACATAGGAAACAACGGCCATAAAATTTGGGAACTATGAAAATGAACAACCGTCGGTCGGACTCGTGATGTAGAGATATAGATGGACATGAAATCTGCCACTCCGCCATCCTGGGAACCCACGGGCATATACATGGGACTAAGTATAGAATCATAAATGGATAATGGAGGAGAAGAAAAAAAGGCGAGAACGACTAAGTATAGAACATGGAAAAGAAAGAGAGGTAAGAACCGACATGAAAGCAAACTGTTACATAGCAACACATGAAAAGAAAAGATGGAGTACAATTTTATTTATTTCAATATAGCATCACATAAAATATAATTGACACGAAGACAAGTCAATGTACAGGAAGATATGGAGTGTCCAAGGAGGGAAAAAAAAAAACAGAGCTGCAAACCAATTCAACAAATATAGACAGAGTAAACGAAAAACCATTGGTTATGGAATACAGGTAGAAAAAACGTACATTTGCATGGATTCTTCTACATTCCTGGTTAGGATTTCTTTGCGGTGTCTAGTTTTCATGTTTGTTTCTATGAACATAAGCACACAACAAAACAAACATGAACATAAGTTGACATGTAAAGAGAAAAGAAAGAACTATGTACATAGACTAAATAAAATAGAATAAGAGGAATAGAGTAACATATAGTGTTAGAAGAATGTACCTTTTTTTTTTAGTTCATTCAAGTTTATCTGTGCATATATATATATATTATTTTTTTTTGCAAAAAAAATATTTGTGACCAAAAGCAATTACAAACCAGGGGAAAATAAGAAGTTGGATATCTTGATTTTCAGCAACAAGATAGACAGATATGGTTTGAAGCATACAAATATGATTCTGCAATATGCCTGATGTATATTTCATAATTCAAGTGCAACACCAACTGTGTGGTGACCAGATGAGTATGTGTCCAAACTAGGGAAAACTAAGAAGCTGGATAATTTTTTTTTTTTTTGCAACAAGCTATACAGATATGCTTTGAAACATAGAAATATGACTTTGCAATATGTTTGGTGTATATTTCATAATTCAAGTGCAATACCAATTGTATCGTGATCAAACCAATATGTGTCTAAGATAAAGATGTTGTATTGAGGAATGGGCACATTTGACCACACATGGTCAATAAGTGTGTTTTGCACATGGCTTGTGTTGTTCAAAAGAAAGCGGAGGCTGTATTTGTACATGTAGTTTTCCAATTCTTTTGTTCTGGCATTATTTTGTAGCATGCCAATATTGAAGTCTCCTACAAGCACAATGGGTCTGTTCAGATGGAAATGACCTAATGCATTGGAAATAACATTTAGTATGTTGGAGAATGTTGCATGGGGAGAAACATATAGATTTAGTATTGCAATTTCTGTTGCATGGTAAAATATCTTTGCAAGCACCATCTGAACATTATTTTCTTCGAAATGTACATGGTGAAAAATTGGTACAGGTTTTTTCACCAATATCAACACCCCATGTGTAATGTAACTTGATATGCAATTGTGATTTGGAAATTGTTTGTTTTGCATGCATAATGCCAAGTATGTTTCCTGCAAGCACATAATATCAGATTGCATTGTATCATAATCATTGAGTATATCATCCAGGTGTTCATGTAAACTGCGTGTGTTAAGAGAGAGAATTGATACATATGACTTTGTTTGTATGGATTGGTAATCATACTGCAGTTGCCATTTTGCGGTAGTCCTGAGGCGATCCATTTCAATATCAACTTTTTGTTTGACTTTGAAGTTATCTTTTGTAAGAGGAATTAGTAAATACAAGGAGTCTATGATTCTAACACGGGACATTGCTGTGTATACAAGTCAATGTATCCGAATTCCAACAGGATGAAATGAAACATTATCAAGTGTTAGTCCTTGCGATCTGTGGACTGTACGTGAACATGCAAGTTTAATTGGAAATTGTTTTCGAATCTTCAGTCCACCTGTCTTTTTTGATGTCGATATTGGCTTTGATATTCACAAAATAGGTGTCTAATCGCTTGCAGTGTTTTAATTATATAGATAATCCAACTTGCTTACTTGTCTCTTGCCTATATGTGGTTCATGGAACTTAATCCAAAGGACATCAAGTTTTTCTATTTTCATATAGCCTTTGAGTATTCCATCTGCACCATTGACCAAGCCATCCTATGAATCATAGTTGCAGGCATATATTTCAACCAACATTTCTAATTTCAGGACAAGCTACAAAGTTAAAGTGGTGGTATGTTCATGATGTGGCACATTTCCATGGTTGTCTTCTTTCAGGTCAATTGAATTGATGATGATATCATCGCCAGGCATGAGCGATAACATGTTGTTGTTATGCATTGAAACATCCTCATTTGTGCAGAACATGTAAGGGAACGTTGGGTCTATTGGTGCAGTCGCAAGAACCTCGAATTGATATATGTCAAGTCATCATATGTTTGGCTGTTCGTTCACATTCTATTCAGAATTGAAATAAATGTTTCATCTGTCTGGCACATTGTAGTATGCAATTCAAATCATTTAATATTGTCTCTCTAGAAGTCATGCATTATTGTTTGCATGTTAACCATAGGTTGTTCATATATCAAAGAATATTGGATCGACTGTGCCTGGTAAAGATCCCTACATAATATCATGTCATTGTTTCCAAAGTATTTCGTGTGCACATGTTTTATGCTTCTTAGTCGGTTGTCAATAGAATACAAGAAGCAACTCCCAATCAAAGATGCTTCATCTATAAAGACAAGTTGGAGTTCGTCATAAAGCTTAGACAATGTATCTAACATTTCCTTACTAAGTGGAAGAAACTGTGACTTGTTAAAAGGCATTAAAAATGCAGAGTATGCAACTTTTCCTGTGTATGCAACTATTAGCCCCTTTGGTTTCATAGGATCAGAGGAATTTTTTGGATCAGAGGAATTTTTTGAATCATAGATTCGTATAAGCATTTGGAACAGTGCTTTCCCTGTGAATGTATTTTCTGTTCCTGCTCCACCTATAAGGAACAAGTGCACATGAGTGTCCATGTTCAAGCATTTTTTAAGCGCAATGTCCTTTATAATTGTTTGTTTTTCTCGATTCAAGAGATGTCTTATTCTGTGGTATTCATTATTTTCAATAAGGAAAGGATGTTTTGTGACTTTAAAACCAAGATTGATACGTTTTCCCCTGCCACCTACTTGAGGACGAGGCAAATCCACTTGCAAGTCATAGGACTCGCAGGGAGTTATGGTTGTTTTTCGGTTTGTGAATGTCTAATAAAGATTGTCAGGGTTTTCTAGCTCATTAACTGCAATTTCTAGATCACCCCATGTTGGATTAACATTGTAAGTAAATCTAGCTTCATTCATTTGCACTATATTATGAGAGGCAACATATGCAACTTCCCATGTAGAGATGTTATGTTTTAATGTCTCTTCGTTTTCATCGAACATAACGTATAGCAACAGATTTTCTCTACAATAGTTTTCATAGTCAGAATTTTTATTGTATTTGACAAACCGTATCACAGAGGGTTTTTTTCTTTTTGATATGGGCGCACCATTTTTTTTGTAATGCGTTACGAATTCTGCTAAGAAGATATGTCTAATAGGAGATGGACGTTGGAGGTAATAATCAATAATAGAGCGACATAGCACGTCTTCTGAATTGTCAGGCTCTTGTTCTAGCAAAATCGGTGGTTTAAGCACAAATGTGCATTTCTCAAGTGGAGATGAGTTTATGAAGACACATTTTTTTGAACTACAATTGAGGGGCAGGGAAAGTGCAACGTGGAATGCTTGTTGAGCAGACATTTGTTGAAGATTAAGCAATGTATAGCCAAGCGTACATATCATTTGTATGGCATCAATATGACTTCTTTCATGTTCTTTGCGTATTCTTCTGAATGCACTTGTCATAGATTTGTCAACCTTTGTCATATATGAGGTACTGTACGATGTTGCAACATATGAATTTAGGACGTACTGTGCATCTGTATTTGCATTCCACATAACTGGCATGTTCTTGGAGAAACTGTTGTTCCAAATATGGGAAAGTTTTCGTTTAAGGAAAACTATTGGTTGTTTAAGCGTACATTGTATGGCTTGGATGTACTCATCTTTTGATAGATTTAGCTTTGTTAGGAAGTCATCGAAGCTCATCAACTTGTCGAACTCTCCTTGTTCTAGAAATGGGAACAAGGATTTAGACTTCTTATCAACAACATTTTCCTCTAAACTAAGTGGCTATATGATTCTTGTTTCTCTCATTAGCGGCACGAGAAAGTTGTATCTGCAATGCGAGTTTTTTCATTTTCTACAACTTCTTGTATGATAATGTCTATGAACTTTGGCAAGTTATGGATCCAAATGATCTGTGTTGCATGTTATGTATTTGTCCACAAATTGCTCGATCTGTGAATTGTTGTCAGCTCCATAGACTGGTGCACCCTCTATCCAAAACAGTGCGTGGTCATGTTCATTCCCCCTATTCCGGAATTTAGTCACAAAAAAGTAGTCCGATATTTTTCCAAAAAACGTTTCAATTGTCTCAAATCATTTATTCTATGTCTATAGTAGTGAGTACATGTCAGTGGGTCTTTTCTTATGAGGTAGTCAATGCCATTATTTTCCAGTGTATCGGTTTGTTTTTTATGTTTCTTGTTCCTATGCAAGTCAAATACGAAAGCCACCAATGGATCCCAACAATGCTCTACACTTGTAAATGTGATGAAAAATGTTGGCGGGCCCAATTGCCAGATCATTGAAAAAATAGTTTTCTTGTTTTGTTGCAAATAGTCAGGAGAGATGCGAATGTTTTTGAAATCTATGTATCCAATATCAGATTTCAGAATTTTTTCTAGGTTTACTTTGTACTTGACATCCTTGGCCAACAACTTTCTTCCTTGTAACTGGCCTTTTCTTATTCAGACCCACATGCAAGAAAGAACTTGCTCTATTATTATGCGCATTGTTTTGAAAAACAATTTTGTTATGTGACAAGAGAAGTCACCGCTTGAATGTAGCAGCTCCCATCGAACTATTTTATGATAACTGAATCATTCTGTAATGTCAACGACACGTGGATCTCCATAGAAGAGTGTTGGGAAGTTCATTTCCTCAACGAATCTGTCCTTGAATATTCCAAATGGACGTTTCCCCTCAGCAGGTGAAATTTCGACAATCTTGTCTTGCAAGTCACGAATGCACTGTGAATTAGTGAATCCATGCACTAGTGTCTCAGCAGGTGTTTCATTCTTCGATTCATCATTTGTATCAAATTCACTAGCATTTTGGAGAGTCTCTGCAGAGTTTTCATCCTCTTATCCAAGAATACTGTTCCAATTCTCATTTATACAAATGTTCTGTGCTTTGTACAGGGACCTGGAACATAATTCCTTTAATGCTTTCATAACAACATGCAAACACACTTTTCCTGTCTGATACACATTTTTGTATTGCAAGCGTCTTTTGAGAGCCACAAAAATTGTTAGTGTATCGCTAATTAATTGTGGCAAGGATTTTTTCACAACATATAGTTGAACATGCACATTAATAATTGATCTCGTTAAGCCCATCTCGGGTCATTTATAGCCCCAGGGCTTGATTTGTGCAAATGCATTTCACAGAGACACATGTCTCTCTTTAAGTTCCATAAGTGAACTTACATTTGGTAGTGGTGTATTACATCTTATTTGGTCAGGGGTTGCAAATTATGGCAGTTTTCCATTTTCAAGCGACCATTTGCATGGAAGAAAAAATTTGCCACTGGAAAATGTTTTATCATGTTTTGTCAAGCGGAGGTATTCTACTTCTAAATCAGGCGCGAAAGACTTAATTTTTTTTGTGAAATTCAATTGATCACAAATTGCACATGCAATGGAAGGAGTGTCTTTGATTTGTTTCATGTAGGTCTGTCTTGCATCTTTCTTTCACAGGGAAGCATGGGTAGAAAGTGTTTGCTGGTTTTCATTGGAAGCAGTGCACAGTGTTGCTTCTAGCCCACGAAATGTGATTTTTTCCTCTGGGGAAGTTGCATGACCATTGTGGGATATGCGACTGTACCTGTCTATGTTGTGTTGTGCACGATTTTTTTTTTTTAGATTGTGATATGTCAGTTTCTCTCTAAAAGGAAGCGTAGCAATGTATTTTTTTCTCTCGCACATGACCTTTTTCAAGTTGCGGTAACTTAGTGTACGTTTTTTGTTCAAGGGCAGGATGAACTGATGGCATCTGGGTTGAATTTCACTGTGATTAAACAACATGCGACACTTATGCACATTTGATGTGGTTTGGATGGCATTGACACTGGACACTGGAACGCCAGTAGTTCCTATACCACCAATTTTTTTTCTCTCTTACGTATGAAATTTTTCAGGTTGTGGTAACTTAGTCTACATTTTTTGTTTAAGCCCTGTATGGCCTCATCACAACTGGGACGAATTTCATGCATGATTTTTTTCAAATTTTGATAACTTAGTCTACGTTTTTTGTTTAAGCCCTGTATGGCCTCATCACAACTGGGAGGAATTTCACGCATGATTTTTTTCAAGTTGTGATAACTTAGTCTACGTTTTTTTGTTTAAGCCCTATATGGCCTTATTGCAATTGGGAGGAGTTTCATTCTCATTAAAGAACATGCAACGCGTATGTAGATTTGATGTGGTTTGGGTGGCATGGACATTGAACCCTGAACTAGTGATATGTCCAAGCAAAGGTTGATAATGGATATGTGTCGTATCTGTTTTCAATGAGAGGATGTCAATTGTTCGATCTTAATTTGAATCAATAGACCAAGAATGGATAGTTCCATTTGGTCGGGCCGGATAGACCTGGATATTTACTCTGAATATGATAGATATCCATTGCAAACAGAATCTACAACCCTCCTCATTTCCTTTTTCATATGGCAACGCCATGTTTACAAGGTATTCCTACCAATTTGCAATTGCCGACACATTTTCTAGGAGATATGGCGAAAGGTGTTGATGCAAATAGGTAAAAGCCTATTGGTTGCCGCCTATAATCACATTGCAAAAGGACTGTACAGTGTAAAGCTGCAGGGATTGCACATCGAACTATGTTTCTACCAAACAACAAATTGCATTGAACAGACTATCTCCACAACTAGATACAACAGTTGTCACTAGCTGCAAACCATGGTAGTCTATGCGATGCATAATTTGTTTCCACTTCAATTCAAGGTCTTTGCAAATGAGGGAAAAGTAAATATGAGGTCCCCCAAGATTTCATATGGACATTTTTCTGTACAACAATGGTTCATAATGACCACTAACAACATTGGCATCATGGAACAAGATGCAATATGGATTTTTAGATGCATTTTTGTTGAATAGTAGATATCTTGTCTTTATTGTCAATGACCATATTCCAATTGATATATTGAGCCAATTAGACAACCACAGTATACAAAATGTATCTCCCCAAATCTCCCTCTCATGTGCAGGTAGAATTGGAGATGCAGACAACCACATCTTTGAAAAATACGAAGTGACATCATGTATTCCATGCAACTGCCAAAGAAAATCAGATTCCAGTTCGTATTCATATGACTCCAATGCCTCATCATTGCCATTTTTTAAACAACCCAAGAAATAATCTATCAATCCATTGTGCAGGTCAGTCGAGGAATAACAGAAATGCAATAGAACTTAAAATGCATCGAAAAGGCAATCCCCTACAGTATATGAGAATGCATCCAATCTAAAAATCCCATTGCTATGCAACACCTCGTCAATGTTGTCATGTATAATGGAGTGTGTATATATTTCATACGAGTCAACATATATTACTTGTTTCATATTTCGAACTGTTATTTTGAACCTGTTTCTTAGCTACTTTCAGTTTGAATGAAAGCATAAAGAAGGGGAAAAAAAGAATAAAATGAAAACAAAAAAAACAAGAAAAAAATAAAAATAGAAAAATACAAGCGTGGAACTGCGTACGAATCCCGGTATGTATCCTTCAACCTTCTTCTTGTCAAATTCAATTCCCCCTAGTCGCCACAGCAGATGACAAGAAAACAAACCTACACTGAAAAGTGAACCAAATAGAAGAAACAACGCAAATAAATAAGACTATAAATTTGCTGAGCACAAAGACTTGAACCTATTCATGGTGTGCATCCTACAAGCTTCTTAGAAGAAGAAAAAATTTCTCAAAATAGAAAGGAAACAAGTGGACACAATTTTTTGACCCAGAGAATAAAAGCATTTCCTGCCTCTACACCTCGGTGGATGGTTCCCCCTTGTGACAACTCCGGATCCGTTTTGTAAACCCCTTTGCATTGAAAATTTAGAAATAGCTATGGTACAATATGCAAGACATGGAACCCGACATATGAAGACGCATGGTTTCCAGGAACAAAAAATAAGAGCACACAGAAAGATGTCCTGCAACAGAATTTTGAGGCAAGGACTCCTGCCATTGAAAAAGCTTGTCTGGAAGGTGCAAAACACCAAGTAGAAAAAAAGTAACACCAATGAAACAATGGCACAACAACTTACCTGTCAACGAGTGATGACAATAGCTCAGCCACAAAACTTGCAAACCGCAACAACATGCCCAACAACTTGCAAAGTTGAAGAACAACAAACCAGTGAACAAGCAACTGCAACTGCAGGACCTCAACTTTGCAAAATTGAATCAAACAAGAACAAGAAGAACATAACGAACCAACAAAAAATCATCAACCACTGAACCAGTGATGTCGGTGGGGAACATTTTTTCACAATTTCACTGTAAATAACACCATCAAAAAATATGGAACGAAATTGTACAATAAACATTTAAGGCTGCGAGCCCTATTAGGTAAACACCTAAGACTGTCAGAATCGTCGAATAGCGTCGTCCTATGCAAACATTTAAGAAAGCCTGCAGCGTGGCAGGCCTGTTTACATATGCGACAATGACAAAGACTCTCAAAGCACACAAGAATAAAGACAAAATCACACATAGTAATATGTTAGAGAATGTATTTGAAGGACAAAGTTTGGATATGCTAGCATATCAAACATTGGGATAAATTTAGCTAGCAGAAAATGCTAAGACAAACATTTGAACTAATGCTAGCATTAATCCACCTTCAAGCAATACATAGGAAAAATATATGATTCAAAACGACTGTATATGATCAAAAAGTTTGGATATGTTACCATATAAAACATTGGGAATAGTGAAGCTGCCAATAAGACCTCCAATCTATTATTCAATTAGATCATTACATATATGGTACTTTTTATTATATAAAAATCAATGTTTTTAGTTCCCTAGCTCCAACAATAGATATTATGCAAATATTTGTGGTCAAAGGACAAACTTTATGAAGTCAACAAATTATCGATTGCTATAGTCCCTCTATGCCTATGGAAGGGACTAATAAGTGTAATCAAAATCCATCGTAACAACTTCCTCCTATAGTTTTTGTCTATACAAACATTGGAAGTAATGAAAAAACATGGTAGTGATGTAGGGTTTGGGTGTATTGATTCTATAAGTGCAACACCCTCTTGTGAAAACAACCAATCATTTACTCTATTTACAATTTTTTGAGTAATCTTTTAGCATCCCAACAATAATGAATTATGAATGTTTGAGCATGTTTGTTAAGCTTAAGAATATCCATCACCTTACACAAATCCTCTATGTGTGATCCCAATAGAATGTTTTTGTGATGAGCTTGATTGTCCATGTAGGGATAAGGATGGAGGTACAAAAATTTTCATTGTTATCTCGCTCATATGTTTTTTTCAGGATAGGGTTGGAGGAACAAATAATTTCATTGTCATCCACCTTGGTCATATGCTTACATGGATAGGGATGGAGGTGCAAACACTTTCATCTCCATCCTAGTCATATTCTTAAAGGAAATCATACTTGTCATCAATGTCCCATAAAAATTTCCAAATTTAATATAAAATATATTATGTATTTCCAAACCATTAGAATAAAATTTTAAATGCTTCCTTAAAATTATATAACTTGTGTATCAAAATTTGTGGAGAATATTTAAATTTAGATTTATATGAAAGCAATTACATTTTTCACTATGATTGGTTAGAATTCTAGGTGCTAACTTTTTTAATTAGAGATTGTGATCATCTCACTACTATTAAAACTACGCTAGACTCTTAATGGCCATTTTTACCATTGTAGAGGTGATAATGGAAGTTCTTGTGATGGATAGATCAAAGTGATAAACCTCTCAACCCTTGTAGTTAAGTCACTTTTATCAAAGGATTGATATCAACGCCATAAATTTTAAGTGGATTAAAAATGTTCATCTTAACTTTGGATTTATCATATAACAAGAGAGATCAAATCCTTTGAGGTCAACTATAAAATTAAAAAAACTCTATGAAGTCAACTATAAAATTAAAAAAATTCTATGAAGTCAACTATAAAATTAAAAAACTCTATGAAGTCAACTATAAAATTTAGTGATGATTTTTAATGAAATATAAAAGATAAAGGATTAGAAAACTTTTTTTAAATTAAATCCATAGAAAATGAAGTCAACTATAAAATTTAGTGACGATTTTTAATGAAAAATAAAAGGTAAAGGATTAGAAACATGAGTGACTAAAATGAAGATTGATTTGAACACATTTCACATTATATGGTGTCTTCTTATCCTCATAGTCTCAACGAATCTATGAAGGGCCCATTTAGTGCATTTGGGAAACTTATATGTAGATTCTCTAATGATTTTTTCTCAATATCATGACTTATTTCATCCCATGTGTGGTATTCTTTTGATCACTCCCTAGTGAAAGTGTCAAAAATTTATTGATGGAAAAATTTTCCACTTCCAAATTTTAAAACCTCTCATTTTCCATCAACTTTTATATATCCATACTCATAAGTTGATCCTCTATCCTCTATTGATATATATCTCCATCTTAGTTCATCGTTATCTCCATGCCTAGTGCTCAAATATTAATATGCATGTCATAGAATGAATAAGTACCATGATTAGATTCAATTACACTCTAAATTTCATTGAAAAATGTAGGTTGCATCGTACCTTGATTAACATGTTTAGAGTAACTACGAGTGAAACTTCTTGAAATTTATTTGGACTACACCCAACACAAGTAATCCTCATCTATGTCTCATTTCTTTTTATTTATTAGACTCTTTATAAATGCTCCAATTTTATTTATTGAGATTTTTTGCAACATTAAATAGAATATAGTAAGTAACAATTAGAATTATAAATGAAACTCTTCATAAAACAAATACATATATTTCATTATTATATAACAATAATAAAGTATTTAATTACAACTTGTTGTTCCTTAGGATTTTCTTGAGAAGAGAACAAGGACAAGACACCCTATGGAGGCTTTGAAAACCTCCCCGCTTTAGGGCTTGTTATGGCACAAGTTGTAGGTTAGGAAAATCCCGACCCAACCACCAAAATGGTGACAAATTAGAGAGAACCTACCCACTATCACCTTATGAAGGTGTTCCCGTCACTTTAGAGGTGAGGTAGTCACTTCAAGGGGGGAATCACAGTGACCCTATGGGGGAATGGGATGAAAAGTGAGATGTATGAATGAATTCCCCTATAGGTGAAGTTGCTAGATGGAAAAGGAAACTTGGTGATGGGTCTTGAGGGTTTCTTGAGGTTTCCAAAGCGTTGAGTGACCTTCAAAAAGATAGTACCTGCCCAAGACACAAGGAAAACCAAAGTATAGAATGCAACATATCAAGTGGACAAGCAAGTTAAGATTGTTGTCCCTAATAGCAACATTAAACAACAATATATATGAACAAGAAATTATTAAATGAGGCTGCTATATAAGATGCCAAATGTCAATATAAATGTGAGAGATAATCTAGCAAAGATCTAGCAATGACACTTTTGACTTTAGCATAATAGTGTGGCTATAAAATAAAAAATCTGCAACAAAGGCTAACAACCCTAATGGTTGTAGAAAAACAAACTAAATACCAACAAAATTAACCCACAAAAAATACTCCTAATTATCCTAAAAGGTGCACTAGGGTTAGTAGTTTGTTAGGGAGAAGTTATAGCTAAATCATAGGGTTAGTTTAGAGGTTCCTTAAGGTTAGAAAGTTATCTTTTATGCAACCCTAATGGTTTTAGGTTATTTTTGTAACAACGACAAGTTTTGAAAAGAGAAAGGGGACGCCTTAGTGAGGCAAGATAGCCTAAGGCTCAAATAAAAAAGTCAAAGTGAGAGAATTTCAAGACCTTGAATTTTCACGTTTATCAATGCAATATTTTGTTTCTCCAATGCAACGACTAGTGCCTTTAATTAATGGGTTAATGGGGTCACAAGAAATAAAGCTAGAGGTACTACCTCCTTGGGGGTATAAGTCCTCTTATTCCCCAAGAAAAGTATCCTAGCTAGGGTTTAAGATAAGGCGTGTATGCCCTTATACTTCCTTAGAAAACCCTTGCAAACAATATTTCTATGATAGATTATGGTGGAGCTAGGTAGGGTTGTATGCCCTTATACTCCCTACTTAACCTTAACAAATAACCTTGAATTTTGAACCAAGAAAACAACAACAAGTGTAGCCTTTAGAAAATTCAAGTTGCAACAAGATAAATGCCAAGAAAAACCACCATAAATAGATAGAAATGACCTCCATAAGCTAGCACATAATCATGATGTAGCCAATAACCAACGATAACACCACACCATAGCACAAGAGAACAAAAACCTTGAAGGTAGCGAAAATTTCAGTCCTTAGCCTCTCACAATGAGAGAGATATGTTATGAAAATGATTTGAGTTTGATCTCTATTTATACAAAAATCCTAGACATAGTTTGTCTACATAAACTAGGGTAAACCACAAGATAAGGGGTCAACAACCCTAATCTTTCCCCTTTACAAAATAATATTAAACAATTAATCTTAAAATTTACTTTTCAGGCCTAAAGCCTTAGGGGGACTAGGGGTTTGAGATCCAGGGAAAATAGATCAAGTAATGGGGAAAAAACTTCGGTGGCAATGGCTCAAGAACCCCACAAAACTCTGGGCAAGAATATGGAAAATAAATTATGCTCCCACTACCAGAGAAGATAAACTTATTAGATTCAACGATCAGGTTTGGGGATCCAATATCTAGAACATGGTCTGGAACAATCGAATGCTCATACAAAAACATGTTTTCTCGGAGATCCATAATGGATAACACTCCCTATTCTAGCAAGACTCCTGGCAACAACAACCACCTCTAGCCACCCTTGAAGACCTCATCCCCCTACATCAACAAATGTAGTATGGGGACTCCCTGTATGTAAAGGATCTATGGAAATAAAATGATCGACACCGGCCCTGGCGCAACTGGAAGATCGAACCTCATGAACTTTACATTCAGACGGAGCTGGATCTACAGGCCTGGAAATATTGTGCAAATCAAAGGAAAATACACATCATGGAAGGCCTGAATATACTTATATGGGGGCACTCCATAGAAGGCAATTTATCAGTCAAAGAATCTTACTATCTACAAGAAAATTACTAGGAGAAACTAAGGGAACGTATCTGGGGAAAGATCTGGAATCCAAAATTATGGCTGAAAGTGTCAATATTCTTATTGCTTACCGTCCAAAACCGCATACTCACTTGGGAAAATATTTGGAAACACGAATTTTTAGGCCCCTCAATCTGTCCCTCTGTCAGCGAAAGGAAGAAACGACAGAGCACCTATTCAATCTATGAAACTACAGTGAGATCATATGGGATATGGGGGCACAATTAATGCATCGCTCCAACATAAATTGAGCTAGCATCATAAGAATAATGGAGAATTGGGACTCGATTTCCTATCAAAATCCAATCTTGGATCGCATCTAACAACTTTTACCTAGATTCACAGAGTAGAAAATCTGGAAAGAAAGAAACAAAATTATTTTTCACTCGATGACCTCCCCCGCTCTCTCAACCTGGGAAATAATTGTGAACCTGATACAGGAAATGATTAAGATTAGGCAGTGGTCCCAAGAGGACCTTAATTGAAATCCTGGAGAAATTCATATCCTACAGGCTTGGCAGCTCAATGTCACTGGTGAAAAATAGAACAATAGCGTCACTAGAACCAATAGCATCCCGTGCACTTGGTCCCCCCCACCCCCTGGTTTTATTAAATTAAACTTTGATGGTGCATCAAAAGGGAATCCAGGACCGACCGACTTTGGTGCGGTCCTCTGAGATGAGGAGGGGAAAATTCTTTATTATGCAACAAGATATCTCAGACTCAATAAGATCAATGCAGCTAAGCTCTGGAACCTTCTCAGATGGATCAAGTTAGCAATAGACCATGACTTACATAAGCTCATAGTGGAGGGCGATTCCCATATCATCATCCAACTTATCACTAAAATCGTTCATGGGTCACACCCCTTGGAGGTCTGACCTAGTTGGAGACTCTCAAAATTGCTGGAAGATTTCAAATCCTTCTTACAACCCAATCTCACCCTAATCCCATCACATGTGAAAAGAGAGGCAAAAAATATAGCTGACTACTTGGAAAACAAGGGTGTGGATTCCATGGAGGAGCTGATCTACTGGAATGCACAAACCTCTCCTCGATCCGGGCTATCAAACCACTTTCTGGAATTAACCAAAAAAGATTATTCGATCCTGGATGGGGTGCCACATAGTAATGGGAGGTCGCATAGCCTGGCCCAGACCCAAGCCATAAATATGGCAGGCCGTTGCCCTTCACCTCAGTCTTCAAGAAGGGTGACCATTACTGCATGTAGATAAGGGGAGGAAAACTCCCTCGTGTGATGATTATGGCGACACCAAGGTGTAATGGTAGAGGCAGGATGAGTACAGTGGTCATGTCGGGCCTTGGATTATCTCTCCCGCTCAGATGGAGTTGGATCTACTTCTCTCTCATGCTACACCACCCTACTCGCTCTGAGAATTATACCTGCATGCAGTGGATTTTCATCGAAGTTACCCAGAGAATTATTAGTCCTCCTGGCCTAGCCATGCCAAGGGAGAGGGGAAATCCAAGGCACGTCCCAACTTGGTATAGTCTAGCAACCCAACAAGGGTGAGTGCAGCAGCTGGAACACGCCCTATCCATAGCTCAGACTCAACGCTTGGAGAAGAAAATAACACCACCAATGACATATGTCGAGGAGGAGATTCTAGAGGAACCTAACCAAGTTCCTACAAAATCTCTCCTCTTGATAGTTTCGGATGATTTGCAGCTCCCCAACCATAACCAAACAAGCACAAGCACCCAGGCTTCCATGGAGGGGGCCACCTATATAGTTGAGGAGGAATTCCGGGGGGAATTCCTCCATTTGGATTCAACTGTGTCAATTTAGGACATCGACAACTAGGTTGGGACAATGACAGAGGCGGTCAAGGTAGTGGAGGTCATGGGCACTGCACAAGAGGACATGGGCACAGAGGTGGAGGGCCACCCAGTCTTGGCTATGGATACCTCGCACAATCTTTTCCTAACTCTTTGTACTGGGATCAAGGGTGATTTTAAGAACCCCCCCAAAATTTATATGTACAATAAATGGGTGAATCCACATGATACATAGAAAAAATTGAAGGCTATTTTATCAATAATACAAAATGTATATATAATTTTTTGGTGAATCTTTTAGTCAATTATATAATCTTGTAAAATATTGGCGAATCTTTCATTGAATTATAAAATCTTGTAAAATATTGGCGAATCTTTCACTAAATTCTAAAACCTTGTAAAGTCTTAGGGGATCCTCCAACAACCTCACCTAAAGCCTCAATTTCCTCACCTAATTGTTGTGCAAAGCCTCTTTCAAAATATGTCAAAAAACTACAGAAATTTCCAGTGAAAAAATGAGAGTGCCCTCACTATCCCTTGAGCAACATTTCACTTCTTGTAGTTCCTTGGGCTTCTTGCTGACCATTTGATGCTAGAAAAGGGTCAATGACCTCCCAAAAGGAGCTATCATTGACTATCCTGAAGGTTGTGTCATTGTCCACTATGTACCATTATGGTTTTCCAATTTATATTGGTGCATGTCAAAGTTGAATAAATATTACAGTATTTCAAAATTAATGCTACAATTTGATGCCAAATATGTCATAACCCAACAATGTTATTGCTTGACATAAAGTATAGACACTATTTGTATTTACCTTTTTACAATATTCTGAGTTTGTCAGAAGAACGACAAAAACTTCAGTATTCTTTGTATTTCAAAAATTTATATAGAGAATATGTTTTGCTTCATGGAAACCTTTTCATACTAATTAATCGTCTCAAGTCAAAATAATAATCAGAGGATAATTCTTTCTTAAAGAAAGTCCTCCTGGAATTTGGTTGCCAAAGCTTGAGATATTACCAACTACTTTAGATTGTATATTGTTATCTGATTCGAATCCAGGATGAAGATCGCTCTTCAGACCCGGTCACGACATTTGCTTCTTTGAAAACTAATAAAAATGTGGTGTCATCTCACAACCCTATATCGAGTCTCTCAATTGCTTCTTACCATCACATCACAAAGAAAAATGGACATCAATGTAAAAGAGCCATAAACTCTCTATATCAAGAGCATTTGTAGCCATATTTGCCCATATGCATGCAAAACTAAAGCACAAGAAATGTGTGACTGTACTTGCTAAGACTAAAATTGTTTAAGCAATGAAGCCACTATAGGAAAGTAATAATGTGAAAGGATCTATAAAAAAAGGTAAATGGAGAAGAGAATAACTTCTTTACTAGTAAACAAATCAACACCAACAAACATTAAAATCCCACATACTTGATTCCCAGGAATCAACGCCATTTTTTCCAATGACAAGTTATTCTGATAGAACATGGATCGAAGCACTTCTAGGTGCATGTACAACTTGTTGAGACATTATTCCAAGGCATCGCTAGATGCAGAAACAACAAAGAACATAATAGAAATCCTAATAGTAGCTAGATTGGAAACTAAGTTTTGAAGTTGGAACTAGGGCACAAATCAACATTATTCTGCATGAACATCACACCATGAAAGACTCACTTGAACATATTATTGATTAGACCTAAAAGAATAAGAAGAATATGAAAGTGTGCCATCGCTCCAACTAGTGTGGATCGGTTATGCTTTGGTTCCCTCCCCAGCAACTCCAAGAGCAACATGCAATGGATAAAAATGATCTGGATGTGGATGAGCCATGCTTGTAGATGGAGCCTTCTGTTGAAAATTGTTTATCTCATCATGCCTGCAAGATGCCAACCATTAGAATTAATAAAAAAATTATTTTGACAACTAGAAGTACTTACACAGATTTAGAATTAAGCCCAACATTATAAAAATGATTTTAACAAAAGGAAGGGAAAGTAGAAGAGTAATGAGGCTTTTCTGATTTCCACGATTAACTAACTTTGGGAGAGGCTTGGTACCATGAGAGAGGTTTGTCTCATTCACTTCTCTGAAAAATTTGTGAAAGGATTTAGAATGTACAGAGTATGATGAAAAACAAAAAAAATAGGGAAATGCCTTCTCCCTACTTCCTAATAGTCATGAAAACGTGATTATATACAAAATCATAGAAGAAAGCCTTTGAGATAACAATGAAACACCAGAATATTGATGCAAATGATCTATAGGTTGGAGTCTTATATAATCTTAGGTTGGATTCTTATATAATCTTTTTATGGTCCCAATATATTTACTTTGATGTGACAAGATCAAACAAATGATCACTGCGCACAATCTATGTAGAGAACAATTTTTTGACAAGTTTAGAGAACAAAACATGCATGGGAAAGGGGCTTGACCTCAGTTCTGTCAAGAAAGTTTGTGACAAGCTCAGATATTAATCTTGTTTGGAATGGCTTTAGTGTCTAGGTTAACTAGGTGCCTTATACTATTGGTGGTGTCTTCAACATGTTGTGGCATATAAAGACAAGATTTACGATGAGCACAAAATGAGCATCAATAGAGGGGACATGGCCTTGGTTCTGTCAATAAAGTTTATATAATAAAAATATTCAGATCGCACTCTTGTTAGTAGTGACTTAGTGTCTTCCAACAATGGTTAGCTAGTTGCCTCTGCAGTAGTGGTGATTTTTAAAATGTGCTATCATATATGGAGGGGCTAAGGGCTTGTTGTGGCGGTGACTTCCTCATTCCCTATAAATGACATATAGGATAGCAATGTATCTATGATCTGATTGTGAGCTTTTGTTGTGATTGGCATCATCATTTACTTATAGTTATTGTATGCAGTCTAAAGTCTCAAGCAAGAGGCAATTAGGGATTTCAGAGACTCTCGAGGTTGAATACAGGAGCCAAGCTAACACCTGTGTGATTATTATGTTAAAATGATTTCACATTAACATATTTGAATGGGCATGGTTGTCCAACAGTACAGTGGGATTGTTATATCAAATATATATCAACCATGTGCCTATAACAATAGCATTTACAAATGGAATAAAGAGTTTTTTTGGTGTCAAGCTTTGCGTCTTATAGTTTACCCCAAGCCTTGGCTCGGCCTTCCCCGAGGAGCCTTTATTTTATGGTTCCTCCTCTTTTTTCACCACACAAAAGGTAGTTTGTCTACTACAATGAAAGCATGATTTTCAATAAAAAAGTAGATGTCGAATGATAGATACAAACGCTATTATATCTTAAAAACCAATAGCCCAAACTAAAAACATATCTCTGTCCCACAACTAAACTTGCAACAGTTTCAGATTTCTTTAATGAGAAACTGACAGAAGGGTTTTCTCAAGAATCTACCGAAAAAAATAGATTAAGGTTTTAACAACTAAGGGAATAAATGTGAAAAATGTATGTAGAGGCAAATTATGTATATTTACCTGCCATTAATCAGAGCTTATGTCAACCATTTGTCAAATGCTTGAGCCCATGGAGCAGGAGAAGAACCATAAAATTTTAAAGCTCTGAGATTGTGAGTGGCACTACTTGATCCAATAATCAGAACACCCTCTGATTTCAAGGGTACCAAGGCCTTTCCCATTTTGTAGTGGTGTTTGCCATTTTGATTTGATTGGACAGATAACTGACAAAATGGTATGTCAGCTTTGAGGTACATCAAGGAGAGGGGTACCCAAGCACCATGGTCTAGTCCTCTTCTTGGGTCGTCTCTTACAGTCTTGAAGCCTGAATTTATCAACAACTCCTTAACTCTTTTTTCAAATCCAGAGCTCCAGGAGCATTATATTGAAGCTGCCAAAAAATATACGGTACATTAAAAAAATAAAACAACTTTCCTCTTAACATTGCAAATGACAAAAATAAATAAAGAGAGCAGATTTGCATTCTAACTTTTAGAAAAAGAAATCCCTGTATACTTTAACAAAATCTGCATCCCTCCATTCATCCAAATTTATTAAAAATTAAACAACTGAACAATAAAATCACTCTACAACATAGGGATCAAGGTGTTAATAGATATGTAGGGATGTACTTAAAGAAATTATGCAAAATACAAGACATCAACATCAAATCCATCAACACAAAAACACACAACTTCTCTACATTCCACGATATTGCTCTAATTAAGTGTGCTTTAATCGTAAATGTTCCTAGAATATATTCCTTGGCAACATACCAACACTATTTAGAAAGAAAAGTTTGGCTCTGCAACTGTTTTCATCTAAGCAATGTCTCAAATACAATTTTACTTCACGGGCTTTGTTCATGGGAGTTAACTCCCCTAGAACTTAATTCCTCGTTCTTAATCTTACAGATGCTGTCCAAACATACAAGAGAGAATTCTCACTCTTCACTCCTTTCCAAATCAAGCTTCTTAGATATTTACACATGGATTCGAAAACCAATTTATAGGCTGCCAAAACAGAATAGTGATCGACTGGGATAACAGAGAGGATTAAATTTACAAGGATAAATTTTCCTTCTAAAGTGAGCCATTTGGTAGAGAAATTAAAGTCTAGAAACCCATTTTTTTTAATCTCTAAAAAATGTTTATTACATGTTTTAAACTCTAAAACATAGGCCCAATACTTCTTATTAATTTTCCCACCCAAAAGCAGGAATAAATTTTTCGAAATTTCTGACATCAGAGCACATGCTTCCAAGAAGAGTGTCATGATTCATTCATAAAATGAGCATGGATTCACAGTAGTTTGATATTAGAGGTTAATTTTGCACCCATTGAAATTTGATTTGTTTTTAACTTTGGTGAGTTAGAAAGCTCTGCCAATACCTGTGATAACAAGACATAAAGGCCATCCTTTTCTAAGCCCTGGAGAGGCTTTGAAGAACCTGGTTCGTAAGTCTTTAATAAAAACCAACAAAATTATAGAAGAATTGCAGCCTTTAAATAATCAACCATTTTGTACAAAAGCCCAAACCATTTAAGGATTTAAAGAATAAAGTCTTATCTTTACTTTAACATAAGCCTTGGACATGTCTTATTTGATGAGCATGGTTGGGTTTTTTTTTCCAAATGAAATGTCGTGGTATTTGATGCATTGAAACAATGAATTTAGGAAAACTAATATAGGTCAGATTGATGAAGGGGTTAATAGGAAAACCAATCTAGATCAGATTGATCAAGGGGTTAAGTGGCTGAAATATGAAATTGGACACACAAGCTACTCCAATAGTCTATGTAATAAAGGTGAATATTAACTGTGGTTACAATACCCAGTTTATAAGAATATGCCATCTATATATGAAATAGAAGAAATCAACTCTTAAGCAACTAAACTATAGCAAACTAGCTGGACAATTTTTTTTAGCAAGTTCTGAACACAAAAATACTAACTTAGAAAATTAGAAAAAAGAAATTAGTAAAGTATTAAGTCTTGTAGATGCAATTTATAAGAGGTTATTATTCTGTCTATACTTAGGCACATATGGCCTCTAAAACTTCTGGACATCAAACCAGACCAACTTGGTCAAATAAAAGAACCAATTATAAACAACCAAATCCATCATATATATATTTGGAAAACTTTGCAGGATAATTTTTTGGCATTCCTACATTTCGTGGATGATACTGTGTAAACTCATCAACATTGATTACGGGCCTTGAACTGGTAGGGACATCAACTGAATCACAGAGGTAGTCAGCCCAGGGGATTGACCCTAAGACCTCTTGCATGAAGCTCAAAGCACTCATCCACTTGAACTAGTCTACAGAGCCATATATATAACCCCAGGGTTAGCTGAAGCCTTTAACTTGCTATGCCAAAGCTGTAATGGCCAAGGAAGTCATGAGGTCGAATCAAACTCCACAAGATGCATTTATCCTAAATACCATTGAAGGAATGTGAGAAAGTGACTGGAGGCTTGATGAGTTCAAACCATCAATATCTTAATTCTTAGGCTAAAATAATATAGTTTCAGTTTGAGTAAATTATGTCTTGTCTGTGTTAAATATGAATTTATGATCCATACTCAATCACCAACATATAATTCAATGAACTAACTAAACATATTGAAAATATTGGAAATTATTTGGAGGAGGACTGAATTTAAAACTAGCCTTCGCAACAGATTTCAAAAGCTTATGCATAACCCTGTTTCAAGGGTTCCTATTTCATGTTTTTCTGAGGTTAAATTTCTTGTTAAAACCATAGATTAAAAATGGGTCTTATTTGAATGAATTTGAAATCCTGTCATCAAAATGTGGAGAAACTATACAAGTATTTGAAGGGAATTCTATGCAAGGCAATTTACTATATTTATTTCTTTCTAACATTATATTAAAAAAGAGAAGGACTTAGAAGACCGTGGAAAGGCAATATTGATATCAATATCATCCAGTGGTGTTGTAGGAAGTTGGAAGGGCAACAACTGGCCATGGTAAAATAAGTTACCTATAGGAGAAATGCAAAAGAACACACTGGCTTGGACAGTGGCATTGAGAAGGAGAAGAAGAATGGAACGATTCCGCCAACAAATGCAGCTACTCTGAAAACTCCAAAGAGAAGTCACAGGTTTGAAATCAGGATTTTGGATGATTTTTTTTCAAAATGCACAATTCTAACTCCTTCATATTGATAAAGATCTTGAATGAATTCAGCTAGTAAATATAAAATTGTAACTCATTTGTTATTGATGGTTATTCATTCGTTATTGATAGTTATTCATTCGTTATATGATATTTACAGGGACATGAATTAGATCATACACTTACTGGTAAGTGTATGATATCATAGAAATTGAAAAGTAGAAGAACACAAAAGTTATATTATGGTAAGATTCATCAATCTTACATACAAACCAATCCCGTGATTCTGAATACTATTCCAGCCATCCCACCTGCTCTCTCGCCCCACCGGGATGTAGGGGATTAAACTAAATCTATGGATGGGGATTAAACTAAATCTATGGATGGAAGAGTAGCAATTGCCCCACCGAGATGTAGGGGATTAAACTAAATCTATGGATGGAAGAGTAGCAAGCAATCAATCACAACGAAGATAAAATGCGGTGAGGCAGTGCAGAGAAGTACTTTGAAAACCTTGTACTATTGAGGTGGTAAAATGGAGCCCTGACATACACAGATCGATGTGTTTGATGGTGTTCTCATGGCGGTGGAGACGGTGGCCACAATTTTTAAATCCCTCGCATACACGGATTGATCGGTTTGATGGTGTTGTCAAGGCGGTGGAGACAGTGGCTGCAATTATTAAAGCCCTCTGTGGGTTTGATAGTCAATATAATGTAGATCTTTTCCAAGCAACTAAAAAAATGTATGTCAGGATTTCCAAAAGCATTAGGAAGACATTAGGCAGTCAATATAATGCAGATCTTTGTGTCAATATTTCCAAATCCTTGTGAGGATTTCCCATAATGTAAATGTCCAAACTTATGATACATAAAGGTATATGTAAATGCATAAAAGAAACTCGGCAATAAGAGTTGAAGATTATTAACCAATAGGAAGTCAAATAAAAGTAAATAAAATATTTAAAAAATGATCATTTTATTTTTCCTATTCAAAACTTTGAAGATCATACAAAAATACATTTGGTCAACCACAAACTAATTGAAGGTCAACACTCTAGTGAACGCTAGAGTCCTAGCCTTCGGCAGGGACTGATAAGAGAATTATTAGTACCATAGGCAATAGCTAAAATGCATTCACTGGACCATTCATAGTTAGACACTGGAGTAGTTTGAACCTCCCAAGCCATTGAGAGAACATGTTCATCTAATAAATGGAAAGACACATTTGAGCATTGAGTCTCACCAGCTCGAAGTCAAAATTAAAAAAACTAAGAAGGTTACTAGAGGTTGTTGGACATATATCATCAACAAAGACTCCTGCCAATTCTAAATATTTTAATCAAACAAACCAATCTACCTTTTCAAGGTGCTTGTTGGTGCCTTTTTGGCATACATCTCTTAGGATATGTATTCTATAAGAGATATAACTTTATTTATTCATCTCATACATGAAGTCATATCCTCATTAAAATTAGGGTTTTAAAAATCGGGCATGATATGCATCACAACTGGGAAAATATTTACATGGATTTGAAAAAAGATAGTCACCAATTTTTCCTATCTCCGTTTTCCATTCAAAAGGACTAGAAACTAACTTATGAAAATTCATTGATATAAAAAAAATATTTCCCTTAAGATTTAAGCTGGAAGATGAACACCATAGTATCCTAAAATTGTCCCTCACACAAAAACAACACCAAACTTTGTATAATTGAAGTTCTCAACAGGGAATCGTGGTAGTAAAATAAGTACTTACATAGTTGAATTGAAACCATTCATAATAAGGGGAGGAAAATGTTCTTCCACATCTGATTTTCCTTGGGTAGGGAAAGGTGCATCTGGAAAGCAAAGATCCATTCTCTCCAACACCAAGTTTTACCCTTTCCCAACTTTCTTTTGCAGAATGATTTCACTCGTCTTGAATCCATGTAGGCATAACAGTCTCACTCTCACCACCTCCTTCATCTCGTTCCATTCCACTTCCCCCTTTCCCCCATTCCCCATCTAATCCAAATTCTGCCAAAGTTGTTTTATAGAAATTGAAGTTGATTGCACCCAGTAATATCTAATTTTTCAGTATCAGGAAAATCCAATAGAGGAATTCGCTAACTCTCCATAAATTGAAAAGAAAACAAAGGAAATCTCTGCTCGCTTGGTAACAAATCCCCTTTTTTTAAAAATTGGCCGAACAAAAGTTTGTATTTGCCCCATAACCCAAAATTCAGGCGAATTAAAGCATAAATCCTGAAATATATCAAATGGGAGGGCGAATTCGCTATCAGTAATTCCCATATCTGTAGAAATTGGGGAATGGAGGTTGCGGTTGGAAATTTCATGGACAAAATTTATTTTTTTATTCCTTTCCCTCATAAAAACCTGGGCTAACCCTATCATCGATTTTTTTTTTTTAAATAAATTACGGGCTAATAATAAAATAATAAAAAAAACCAATACAATACAAAAAATTCTCCCCAATCAAAATTTGGAACCCCTTAATTTCGCCCATTAGCGAAATCTCACCCCTAAAATCATCTATGGGGATGATGCAGTTTTACAGTTTTGTTCTCTTTTTTTAGTTGGTAGTTTATCTTAGATGCCTAGAATAGTTCTGTAAGAATATGAATCTGCCACCTGCTCTGGTTTCCATATGGCAGGGAAGATGGTGGATAGTTATTTTGTCTAAAAGTATCACAGTCTACCACCTGTTCCGGTTTTCACTAATTTGGCGGAACAGGTGGCAGACTGATGACATGTGGCATTTTTGTAATGTAAAAGCACAATAATAGGAAATACCCTTTTTATTTACAAAAAAAAAATACTTTTTCACAAAAGAAACCCTAAAGTAAGAAGACGTCTCCCCTTTAGGTGACATTTCCGACACTTTCCAATTCGTTGGATAAGAATGTGGAAGTCGTTGGGGCTCCTTGAGCCTCCTATTCATGCGCCAAGTCTTCTCCATGCCTCATCCAGTAAAGATAAGACAAGTGTCAATGTGTAGCTCCATCACCACCAAACCCTAGCCCCTTCATGATGTCAACCCTCAAGGAGGTGACGTTTTGCCTCACCTAGGAAAGTCGTTTAGGTGGTAGAGGCTAGGTTAGGCCCATGATGATGTCTTCTAGGCCTCGAAAGGCACGTATCTATCATCCGACATGTGGGCCCTAGACATCCATCCTATGGGATTCTTGCCCCATGGAAGCCCAAGCTAGGCTTATTCTCCCAAAACTGGCCACCAAGCAAGGTCCTGCAAAACAAAAGGGTACGCCCTCCAAAGATCTCAAGTCAAAGATATCATGACAAGTGTAAACCAATTCTAATAAGAAAAGCATATAAACATGTGCATAAAAAGTACCTCATCAAATTAAACAAATGCTCAAAAACCTTGTACAATTAACTAAGTTTAAGTATGGGAGGGGTGTCATAGGAGTCCTGTTGGGTAGACCAAAACCCTCAAGTAGGGGATGCTCCCAAGGATGAAATTTTAAGATTATGTAGTGGATGATGAGGTGGAAGGGGTTTGGACTTCATAGGTCGATGAGTTTCACGACATACAAGGGATCGCATTATCTCATTTATGGGTGCCTTTGTAGAGGGTGTGTGGCACCTTCGTTCGTGATGGACTTTTTCCAAGACCATCTTCTTTCCATTCTTTATTTCTTTCATGTTTTAAGGAACAATTTGAAGGCCAATGTCTTGGTGTGGTGTCCAGATAATGACAATGGCATTCACAAATACCTCGCAGAAATGAGAAGGCTGGCTTGTGATGAGATCCCCTTTCTCTCATTTGTGTAACTGAGAGCCACTACCCTAGCTTGGTGACCAGATGATGGTAATGTCATACTGCTAAATACACATGATAATGATAGGCTGACTCGTGATGAGACCTCCCATCCTCCAACTAACCCCTTAGGGATTCGTTATCATTCATTTTTGTAGGTCCCCCTTTTCTTACAGAGAAGCGTTTCATTGATTTCTTGGGGATTCCTGGGCAAAGCATCTGTAAGGTCTACATCTAGGCTTTTATCTTTTTATTCAACAACAATTCCTCTATGTCTTTAACCCCTTCTTCCCATGAAATGAGGTACATTCCCTTCTTGGGTCACTAAAGTCAAAGGGCCTAGAAGAGGGCGGTATGATGGGAATGTAATGAGTGGATAGTGGCAAGCACGGTCGAGAATGGTACGACAACCCATTAAGGGACCCCAGTCACAAACCTTCTCCAAAGGTTGGCCACTTACTAGGAAATATATGACACTCACCAAGGTGAAACATGGTCAAAAGCATAATGTCCAAGCATGCTCTATATAATCAAAAGTATCTCAAATGAAACATGTTTAAATGCCTTAAATATTAAGGTGATTACCTGCCACAGTGCCCAACTTGTATTGCATGGAACAAGACCCATCTTCCTTCTAGAAGCTAGCTGGTGTGGTGGATGCACTGACAATGGATCAAAATGTGGTGATAGAGATGGCTTTTGTATGTGCAAGTGGACACTGCTAGTCATGTACTCTCTCGACACTCCATATCTGCAACCTATGGGCCTCGAGACATGATCTCCTTAGTTATCCCACAAAATGGGGATAACAGGCCTCAAGCTAGTTCTTGGGCCAGAGAGGGTAACCCTCTAACTGCCACAAAGATTGTTGTTTAGAGTAACCTTATATACAACTCTTTCATGCACACTTTAATGCTAGATTCAAAGATTGATAGATAAATAAAATGTTGGAGAAATAATGCGAACTTGACTATCAGCGAAACTATCAGACTAGGGCCTTTCCATTGGGAACCTTTATCCCACATTGTAGATATATAAAATAAGTTGATGGAAGATGCATAAGATATGCCTCAAATACTAGTGGGAATGGCATGGAACTCCTTAGTACCGAGGAAAAACAAAATATATGAAACCCTAACAAGGGTGATAGTCCTTAGCATTTCTGATAAGAAAGAAAACATATAGAAATATTTAAATGAGGTCAATATCATGCAAGAAAACATATTAACAATATTCAGATAAATCCCATAGTCCAATAGCAGTCATAAAGCTTTGAATAACCCTGATTTCGAGTTGGACATCCTTTATTACTAACCAACAATAATATATACTAAACCCATTGCAAAGCTTTAAAGATAAAAAAATCCTACTCAAAATCTTTAAAACTAGTCAATACAAGACCCACAGAATATTCAAAGGCAATTGTAACTGAGAATAGGTATGCCCCATTAATCTTTATTAAGAAAACAAAATCATACAAAAATTTATAGCCACTTAAGGGGAAAATATTTTGATTAAAAAGAGAAGCGTACATAAACAGAGAAAGAGACAAAATATGCAAGGTCGGTGATGGATCCTCTAGATGGTTCCTTGATCTTCTGCAAATATAGTGGCCATGTGGGCTCTTGAACAATTCATCCTATCTATTGCAAAAAAAACTCCAACCCTTAACTCCTCTTGAATGATCCATATTATCTTCTTTCTGAATCCTAATCTTTAGCCTTCTTTCGTGGACCCTAATTCCAAAAATAGAATGAAATATGAGTCTGCTTGAGGTGGCTCAATTAAATAGGAATTAGTTATTCTTTTAAGAAAAATGAGATTTATTTGTTTATTGATCCTCTTTTAATTTTCCAAGAGTCCTATTTTTTCAAAAACTAACTAATACTTCCATCACATGCATTTTAACTTTACAGATTAACCTTTATAGACTTATCAAAAATCACTTGCCTTCCTCGCAACCTTAGTGCATTCCTATTTACACAGGCTTGCCGATTTCACCTAGAACTGATTCTCATTTCCTATCTTGCCTATGAACTAGACCAGGTTGTATCTCATGCCTTTGAAAATGCTGTTGCGTATTTCCTGAGGCATCTCGCCGTTGTCCTCTCATGCGTGTCCATTCTTGAGATAGCTCTCTCGTTCAATTTCACCATGATATAGTGCTCTATGGTCATGATTATTGGTCATGTTAGGTGTATTACCGATCATCCCACTTTCTGTCATCCATCTTTGTACAATTTTCCTTACTCTTTTTCTCTCCCCTTCTTCAAGGTCAACAAATTGCTCTCTCCTACACTGCCGCTCACTATGGCCATTATGTCTATTTATTTGACCATCTTCCCATCCTTTGTACACTTCATTATTAGTTTGATTATTTAATCTCTTAATCCAGATTCAAAATGATAATTGACACCTTCAAAATTTTCTCTACGCTCATTTGATTGAGTCACATGAGAATTTTGGTTTACATTGTTGGTAATTGACACGTCCTCTGTTTCCGCTACATCACTAACATGGTAGAATGCTTGGTTTTCTGTCACTTCTCTCCTGCGTTTTGGGAGCCTCATATTGAACCATTCTTGTCCTTGTGCTATCTCTTGAGGAATTAACTCGTGATTCACCTTCCAAATCCCTCCACATCTGCACAAGTGAGGATGCCCTAGTACGTGGCCATTCAACACTTCACATCGATCTACAAGGTGAGGAATTCCTGAAGAATGAAGAATTCCTAGTTGATACAGTATGAAAACTAGCAATAGATAGAAGCTCTCCTTGGAGTTTCCTCCACATAGATGGAATCCCTTGAACCAATCAAATGGCCATTTCTTTCTATAAATTCGATTGAAGAATGCATGAATTGTATTGAAAGGTTTTTTTTCTTATGCTCCCCTTGTTGAAATATGATAACTCAACAAAGAAACTAATGGCAATAATTTATGTTAACCCAGAAATTTCCGAGCTCATATAAATATGGAAATTATGCAATTAATTTACTATTGAGTTATAAATAAGAAATTGGACAATGGAAAAACACACTAAACCAAGCATAAAAGCAAAGACACTAGGAGTACCCTGGAAATCCCAGTGTGGGGAAAACCAACTAAGAGGGGATTTTA
This sequence comes from Picea glauca, assembly GCA_000966675.3. NCBI lineage: Eukaryota > Viridiplantae > Streptophyta > Pinopsida > Pinales > Pinaceae > Picea > Picea glauca. The sequence goes on from JZKD02S0250267.1 coordinate 91,158, forward strand.
TTGGGAATTCAGGAGAATATTTACAACAACAGAGTAAACTGAAAAAAACTCTTACAAATTTCCAATAAAAATGTTCACATTCCACAATAGAAAAACACCCAGCTATTGGTTGTACGACCCAACAAATTTTGGCCCTGTACGACCTGGTCTATATAGCCTAGGTACGGACTGTATGGATTCGACTTTCTATACGTCTTGTTTGCTGGTGCTGGTACGACCTACAAACAACCCTCTTGGTTGAGAAAAGTCATCCTAAGCTTGGCCTACTCCTCTCTGCTTGATGTTTTCTTTAAATGGCCCTTCTTTGTAGACCAATATGGCCTAAGAATGGCCTCTATTGACTGCCCAAAGTTGGACCTGAAATTTACCTCTTTGCTTCAGTTGCTCCCTCTTCTTCTCTTGCCCAAGCACCCTCTTCTTTTCACATGCACAACCTCACAAATGAGAATAGTGTTCAACTCCACCCACAACCTCTATTTTATATCACCTTCAACCACCATTTTCCTTGATATGTGTGCCCAAGTTTGGGCCTCAATGGATGATATTGGGGCACCCCCCTTGGGATGGATCCCACTCTTCACTAAGTGGTGCACCCCCCTTTGGATAGGGTCCACAAAGCACTCAATCTCCTCATGAGGTTCCCCTTCTCTCCCTGGGCCCCACATTCCACTCACAAGAAAAAATGTTGATTTGCCTAAATTAAAATTAGGAAAAACTTAGGCAGAGATAATAAGGTTGATCTGGGTTAAATTGGGTGTCCATCAACATGCCTAGGACACATAGGCCTATGCTGAGACACCTCTTGAGCTACAAAATATAACACTCTCTCTTACAGAGGGAGGTGTCTCCCCCTGGATCAATCTCTGATCCCATCAAATCTGTTGCTGTTGTAGCTGCTCCCTCAAAACTAAGAGACATCCTTGCTACCTCCATTGCACTCTGATTTGATCTTCTACTATGCTTCTCCATCAATTTCAAGTCATTCCAACTGAGTTTCTTCGACATTGATCTCTATTCCAAGATTGCCTTGGTCCCACCTATAGGTTGTCCCAACACCTTGTACATCATACCTTGCATGATGCCAAGCCTCACTAATACATCCAAGGTCGCTCCCTCTTACTGTATGAACACCTGTCCATCAACGAACATCACTGCATACCCCATATCCTTCAGATCTGACATAGAGAGCAAATTGACCCCCGTCTCTGGTACATACATCACCTCATCCATCTCTAGAGACACTCCTGACTCTAGCTAGAATTTGACGCATCCAACCCCCTTTACTGCATGCATGGTGTCAGCCCCACTACCCACATGTGAGTCTGAGCCCGTCTCTCAAACACTAAGGAACACTGACCTCATTCTCTTCATATGGAGAGATGATCCACTGTCTACGAACCATGCCTCATTGTCCTCCAACTCATCCAATCTACTGCTGCTAGAAAGAGTGGCCACCAGAGAAAATTCATCATTGAATTTCTCTACAAACGCATCCAACTCAACAAATGTTTTGGATGCTACCTCTACCTTCTTCTTCTTCTTCTTCTTCTTGGGACATTGGTTGGCATAGTGGCCAGTCTTGTGACATGCAAAGCATTTCACTTTGTCCATGTCTCTGGAACCTCCCACTCCACTGATCTTCTTCTTATGAAGAGCCACATTATCTTCCTCTTCACTCTTTGGTTCGCTAGTAAGAGTGGCATCAAGTCTCAACTCCTCCTGGGTGAAGTCATCCCACAATATCTCCCATTCATGGAGCTTCTCTTGAGTCACCACTCAATGAACAAATACTTCCCACTGTTTCGTGAAGCCATTCAAGGTTGTCCTCACCAACTCAGTCTCATCCACTGCTTCTCCCACAACTGCTAGTTCATTTTTTTTTATCTAAGTGAACTTTGTGAGGTAGGCAACTACCGACTCTCCCTTGGCCATCTTAGTGCTTCTCAACTTTTCTTTGAGAAAAATCTTCCTGCTCTGGTTATCATACTGGTACAACTTCACGAGTGCCTCCCACATGTCCTTTGTTGTCTTCTTTCCAGACAAATGAGGAATAATGTGGTCTTTAACACCATCCACGATTATCCTCCTAGCCTTGACATCTTTCTTGGTATGGGCTACTAGTTGTATTGGATCAGCTGGGGCTTCCACTTTTCCTTCAACAATTTCCAACAACCCATTCTCCTCCAACACCAAGCTAATACGCTCCCTCCAAGGAAAAAAAATTGAGGCACCATCTAGACTGTCCTCAAACCTTAAGCCTGCACTGACCATTTGAGTTTGCTTCTCTGTTTCACCCACACTTTCTGGTCTTAGGTCCCACTTGTTGATTTACCTTTCTGGTCTGCACAACTAATATCTTGGCTCCTCCTGTACTCAGAGGTTGAGCTTTGATACCATGTTGAAATTTGATAACAATAGTTTATGTTAACCCAAAAATTTCCTAGCTGATATAAATCTAGAAATTATGCAATTAATTTATTGTTGAGTTATAAATAAGAAATTAGACAGTGGAAACACACAGTAAACCAAGCATAAAAACACATAGACGCTAGATGTACCCTAGAAACCCCAGTGTGGGGAAAACCAACCAAGAGGGGATTTTTATTGGGCATTCAAGAGAATATTTATAGTAGCAGAGTAAACTGAAAAAAACTCTTTCAAATTTCCAAAAATGTTCACATTCCACAACACAAAAATGCCCAGTTGTTGGTTGTACGACCTAACAAATTTTGGCCTTGTATAGCCTAGTCTGTATTTCCCAGGTACAAACTTTACGACCTGTATGGATTCAACCTGTTGCACGACCTATTTTCTGGTGTTGATACGCCCTACAAACAACCCTCTTGGATGATAAAATTTGGCCTAATCTTGGCCTGCTCCTCTCTGCTTCCTGCTGTCCTGAAATGGCCCTTCTTTGCAGACCACTATGACCCAATAATGGCCTTTGCTGGTTGTCCAAAGATGGCCTTGAAATTTTCCTCTCTGCTTTATCTTCTCCCTCCTCTTCTCCTGTCCAAGAACCCTCTTCTTCTCACCTGCACAACCTCACAAATCAAAATAGTGTCCAAATCCACCCTCAACATCTCTTTTATCTCACCTTGGGCCATCATTTTCCTTGAGATGTGTGCCCAAGTTTGGGCCTCAATGGATGAGATTAGGCCACCCCCCTTGGGTTGGACTCCACTCTCCACTAAGTGGTGCACCCCCCTTTGGACAAGGTCCCACAAAGCACTCAACCTCGTCATGAGGTGCATCCTCTCTCCCTGGGCCCCATATTCCACTCACAAGCAAAATTGTTGATTTACCGAAGTTAAACTTAGGAAAAGATAATAAGGTTGATCTAGGTTAAATTTGGTGTCCATCAACATGCCTAGAACACATATGCCTATGCTTAGACACTTCTTGAGCTAAAATGTCTTTGACAATGCTGAGACACCTTCATGGCTTGACAATGTCTTTGAGAATGATGATAAATGGAGTGGCTCCGATTCCTAGACCAACAAGAA
>JZKD02S0250267.1:120255-142127 GCA_000966675.3 Picea glauca
GAATCCATGTTTACTGCTTCAATTCCACCAATTAGTTCACACAATCCTTGTCCTCTTACAAATTTTAATGGATTTATTTTTATGTCAAATTCTTTTAATTTGGCCAACCAATTGACCCATATTCCCTCTCTAAGCTACTGTGATAACATCACCCTGGTAGGTGGATATGGTACATAAGCAATCACTTGTGATGTTAGGATGTAATTTTAAAAGAGACAACCTTGACCAAAGAAAATGCTTGTTTCTCCATAAGAGAACATTTCAATTCATATTCTTGCAAGAATTTACTCATGAAAGAAATTATATGCTCTTCCTTTGAGTCCTTCCTCTAGGTTAGTATGGAAACAACAGTTTCTTTAGAGGCAATGTAATATAGAATGAAATATTGATCAAAATCAAGACTAATGAGAACCAGAGTTGTGGAAATAGTAGACGTTGTATTTGAGAATGCTTTATGAACTCCATCATACCATTCAAATATTTGATCTTTCTTCAATAAATTATTTATTGGCTTAACAATTGAAACATAGTTTGGCACAAATATTCTAACAAAGTTTATTTTCCCCAAAAAACAACTGAACAACTTTTCTTCTTGTAGGAGGTTTCAACTTAGCTATAGTCTTGATTATGTTTGGATCTATATATATTCCAAATTTTCTTCCAATGTTCCCCAAAAATTCCCTTCTGAACTGAAAATAAAAATTTCTTAGAATTGAGAGATATTCCATATAATCTATAGTGTTCAAAAACCTTTTTGAGGTGTGAAACATGATATTCTCTCAATTTTGAATAAACTATCAAATCATCATGATAATATGCCTTAATTTTTCATATCATTTCTTTGAATGCGTGATCCATAGCTCTTTGAAATGTAGTTCCAATTCTCATTAACCCAAAGGGTGTTTGTACATATACATATGTTCCCCAAGGTGTTATAAAAGTTGTTTTATGTCTATATTCACTTGCAACAAGTACTTATTGTATCGAGAAAACCCGTCAAGCATAAACATTACTCCAGAACCCGTTATCTGTTGTAACAACATTTCCATATTGGGTAGAGGATAATTGTCCTTCAAAGATGCTCTGTTAAGATCTCAAAAATCAACACAAAAACATATGTTTCCATTTTTATTTCTAACCACCACTGGATTTGAGATCCAATTCGAATGTATGACTAAAAAAATAATTCCAACCCCTTCCATTTTTTCAAGTTCAATCTTGACCAAAGGTTTCAATTCAAGGTTGATCACCCTTAGCTTCTGTTATAACAGGGTTGGCCCCTTCTTTCAGAGGTATGATATGTTGGATGATACTCTTGTCATACTCCTTAAGTGTTGAAATATTATAACTGCGAATAATATTCTAATTATAATTTAGTTATTATCATGTATATCAAATCCCCTTTAGTGGATTGATCATGTCGGGACTCATGTATGACCAAATCCCCTTTTGTGGATTGGTCAAACCATATTCTAATGGTGGTAATAGAGAAGTTGTCCCATAGGGTTTATTAAAGTGGTTTTAACCACTATTGGAAGAAGTCAACCCTGCTCGGTGAAGAGACATAACCCTAGCACCCCTCGGCTAGTATAAATAAGAGAGGATGGCGCCTCATTCACTCACTCACCGAGTCACTCAACAAGTGCACATATTTTGGAGGTAGCTATAGTTGCAAGAAGGAGAGAGGGGCACATTTCTTAGTCTTGGATATTCTCTAGTGTTTTGGTCTTTAGTCTTGGCAATCTATTATTGAGGAATTTTTTGCTGGGTTTTCTCCCCCGTGAGGGTTTCCCAGGATAAAATGTTGTGTACCTTGTGTTTGTGTTTCTTTCAGTGACCCTTCTTATGTTATTATTGTCTATTAAATTGAAAATAACTTAATAACAACTCTAAATTTAACATGGTATCAGAGCTTAAGTGAATAGAGCACCTTTCACTAGGTAACCAAGAACATCACTATTATCGTACACGAAAATTAGGGATTTTTATTGGAAGGGAAATTCTGACTAAAACCACCTAGGAAAGTGTGCCCTAGAATAACGCATCAATTGGAATCTTGAGCACATATTTTCAGTGGCCAGATCCTACGGAAAGTGAAACCCTAGTTTTGAATGGTGTCAGAAAACCAGAAACCAGAAAACCAAGAAACCAGGAAGCCAAAACTAGTACCGGAAGTACCAGTTTAGATTTGCGTAGGTCAAATTTCAAAGGGTAAAAATTGGATTTTCTAAAAATTGACTGCTCCAGCCTACTCATCTCAACCCAACACATCTATTGGTAAATTTAGATTCAATTTCTGAGAACTTTAATTTTTTGGTCATTTTCCCAGCCCCAGGTTAAGGTGTTTGCAAGCAACAAGATTGTTGACAAGTTAGAAGGCATGGAAAATTCCGTGTTTGGAACTATAGGATTGCACTCATTATTGAAGAGAATGAACTTCCAAAATTCATAAAGGAAAATGTATCGGAACCCAAATAAGATGCAACAAACGAAAAGTATAAGAAGGATATGGTTAGGGCCAAAAGGATCATTGCAGACTCTATTAAAGATCACTTAATCCCTCAATGATCCCTTGAGTTTCTTCTAAGAATACTGAAAAAGAGATGTTTGATTCCATAACCAGAATGTATGAAGTAAATAACATCAATCGTAAAATGAACTTGAGAACCCAACTCAAGAATACAAAGATGCAGAAAGGAGAAACAATTCAAGGCTATTTCTCTAGGGTTACTCATTTCAAAGAACAACTAGAAGAAATTGGAGACAACTTGGATGAATATGAAATCATCATGACAACTCTTAATGGTCTCACAAGACCATGGGATGCCTTAATCCAAATTGTCTGTGCCAGAAAGGAGAAACTCCAATTTGATAGTCTGTGGGAAGAATGTGTTCAAGAAGAAGCAAGAGTAGCCAACCGAGAAGCAATACTATTAAGGGATGAATACCAAGCCCTATATACTCATGCTAAAGAGGAAAGAAAAGGTATCACTTCCAAAATGAGACCCAACTACATAAGGAATCTCACTCCCCAAAGAGATTCACCCACTTCCATAAAGAATCTCACCCTTCAAGGAGATTCCAGAAATTTTAGAAAGGTCAAAGAAGAGAAAAATATTTATCCTCTTATCAATGTTATCATTGTGATAAGATGGGACATATTGATAATAATTTTCCTTCCATAAGGGAAGAATAGAAGAAGATAAATAACAAAAGACATCATGCCAATGCAGTTGAATATGATGAGCCACCCATGAAGTTGACTAAAGAAGATATTGAACATTATGTTTTATTTTCCTCCCTCTCAGGATCTATGACACCTGGAGAGGATACTTGGATCATTGACAGTGGTTCTTCTAATCACATGACAGGTTAGAGAGACATTATCTCTATTCTTACAAAAAATAACTTTCCCCAGAAAGTTACACTCAAAGATGATTACCAATACCTTATCAAAGGAGTGGGAGAATCCACCTACAAACTTGATTCAGGGACCCCGATGAAGATGAAGGATGTACTATATGTAAGCAAGGTAGTTACAGGTCTACTAGAATTCAAGGTTGATCATGAAGGTGTGTGAAAGGGATGTGCACATGGAAAGAACATAAAGAATCCTTTCTCAAAGAGAGACAGTAAAACATAAGAAATCTTGGAGCTCATCCAGTTAGATGTATGTGGTTAGATGTCAGGACATGTGGCATAGTCAGATAATGACTAGTGTCAAGATGAAATCGACATTTCAGGTACGTATAAATCATGAATTTGAGTGACACATGGTAGCCACTCGGTTCGTTCCATGTCAACAAGTGACGTTAGCAAGTTACGTCACTCTGGGAGTTTTTACTCCGGGAGTTTCACCACTAGCAAATGTATGAAGTCCCAAAGTCCCGAAGGCCGAAGTCCTGAAGTGGACATGAGTCATATGATCTGAAAAACACTTGAAGAGCATTCTCGACCGTTGATCAAGTACATTGGAAGGATAGCGTAAGTGGAATAACCAAATTCTTGAAGTGCCGACAGTCGTCCAACTCATCGGGAGATTTCTAAAAAGGGTGGAAGTCACGAGGGACAGAGTGCGGAAGTACCGACAGTCGTCCAACTCATTGGGAGTTTTGTAAAAACAGTGGAAGTTGCGAAGGACGGAGTGTCGAAGTACCTAAAGTATTCCAACTCATCGGGAGATTTGTAAAAAGGCTGGAAGTCGCGGAGGATGAAGTCCTGAAGTATCGACAGTCGTCCATCTCATCGAGATATTACAACGTGATCGTTGATTTTGATAAGTGATCAAGAGCTCGCTTGGTCTAGCACCTGGTCACTGCCTATGGTCATACGGAATAAGAGAATTAAAGTTAAAATATTATACATCACTTAAATCGATAAGTCCATGGTTTTGCATTGTCGATCATATGTAATGGTTTGAAGGAAGCGCGTCAGCATAAATTGATTTTTGCAGTAGTTGTAGAGATTATGGTTAAGTTAAATGAAGAGGTGTGATGGCCCAAACGAAAGGACACAAGGTGTTATAACTCACACTATTTTGAATATTATATAAATGAGAAAGAGTGGTGAGAAGAAAGTGTCTCTGTAGTCTGAATCATAATATATATTAAATCACAGAAGAAGAGAGAGATGCAGTGAAGACATGATACAACATTTTTCCAGATTCAGAAAATAAGGGTGGTTGGGTGGTGCAAGGGCAAGTTGGTGCTTGCAGGGGAGTTGATGCTTCCTTATCAATTGTAGCTGACTAAACAAGGGGGTCAAAGCCTCTTACCAGTTGGTACTAGTGAACAATGGTGTGGGTGCATCCTAATTAGTTGGTGTTGATCTAAAAGGAAGAACATATCCCAATTGGGTTCCACGATAAATATTGTGTTAAAATTTTTGTTTGCATTAACAAAAGAAAAATTGACAAATTATTGAGTCACTGATTCACCCCCCCCCACTCTTAGTGACTGGATCTGATACTTCAATTGGTATCAAAGCAGGTCTCTTCACTAAAGGTTTAAATCACTTGAAGAGAAATATACATCAGAATGGATCAATAGTCGAAGATTTCATCAAAAGTCCCCCTATTTTATGGTGAAGACTATGTCTTATGGAGTGTTAGAATGAAAAGCTATCTGATGTCCATTGGACTAGAAGTATGGACATTATTTGAAAAGGGATATGATGTTCCAAAAACCACTCCCATAGAAGCAGAAGATAATAATAAAAAATTGGAACATGCAAAGTATTTAAATACACTACAAGCTGGACTAAGTAAGAAAATCCTTGCTAAAGTAATAAACTATAATAATGCAAAAAAACTCTGGGATAAATTGGAAACTATATATCCAGGAGATTCCAAGGTAAAAGGGCCAAACTTCAGACTCTCAAAGTACAATATGAAGGTCTAAAAATGAAGGATGGATACAATATATCAAAGTACTTCGAAAAAGTTGATAATATTGTTAATGCAATCAGATATTTGGGAGTAGAAGTGTTAGACAATAATCTAGTTGAAAAAATACTAAGAAAACTACCTATTCTATACAATCCTAAAGTGTCCACTCTTGAAGATTGATAAAATCTAGATAAACTCACCATGGATGAATTGTATGGAATCCTCATAGCCTATGAATTAATATTAGGACATGAGAACCTTCCAAAAGGAGAGGCAACATTCAAGGTGCTCAAGAAAACAAAAGATCAGAAGCAAAAACCTCAACCCAACCATCATGAAGAATTTGATGTAGAAGAAGCCAATTTTATTAAAAAACTTTAGAAAGTATCAGGGAAGTACAAAGGCAAGCTTCCTTTCAAATGTTTTAATTGTGGAAAGGTTGGCCACTTTGCAAAGTGTCCCTATCCCAAGGAGGACCCTGAAGATGAATAAGAAAAAAATAAACAATACAAGAAGAAAGAAAAACCCAACTACAAAAAAGGGTTTTACAAAGGGAAAAATAATTTTTACTCAAAAGAAGAAAACAACAGTTCATCAGAATTCAGTGATAGTGATGATGATGAAGTCCTTTTTCTAGGTAGTGAAGAACCTAATGAGATAGAAGAAATTGAACATGAGGAAGAGTAATAATATGAAGCATAGGTTAATATGGAAGAATAACTTCTCAGTGCCTTGGATGAATTAAGAAAATAAAAACCAGATATAGACAACTGAAAAGTCTTATAGTTGAACAAAAGGAAAAACATGAGCAGAGAGAAAAACATATGGAGAAACTCATGAGCAGCCTAAAAAACCAAATCCTAGAAGCAAATAGGATGGAAGAAAGTCTAGAGAAGTCTTTTAAAAAGAAACAAATAACCTATGAAAGAATGGAGGCATAATTAGTTCACCTAAGAAAAAAACTTGATACGAAGCTTATTCAAACAAGATATAAAAATAGCTTTAAAATCTTAGATAAGATTATTACCACACAAAGGGATTCAGGTAACAAAAATGAAGTAGGCTATTCTCAAGAAGAAAACTAGGTTAACTCAAAATCTTATGCAACTGCTCTCCTCAATACATTCAAGAAGAAAGATGAAGAAAAGACAAGTAATGATCAGAACTCCAGAGGACTACTTCCATCCATCAAGAAGGAATATAAGACAACTCCAAAGAAGGTTTATCAAAACAGGTATCCTCACATTTTTGTTGGTTATTTCTTTGTATGCTCTAATTTCAGACACAAAGCTATGAATTGTAGAGCATATGGAAGGAATAACTTGTGGGTTAAGAAATATAACCTTATAAATAACCAAACTGTAAATCAAGTTAAAAGAAGAAATTATAACTCCTTTTCACCTCTACAAGAAGGGAACCCAAAATGATTTAGATGTCATAATTATGGACATAAATCCAGTAATTGCAGATTAATGGAAGTCTCAGAAAAACCAAAGTTCATTAGAGAGAAAAAGAAGCTTTGGAAAGAAAAAGCATCAAAGGAGGAATGTCTTATTTCCTTAAAATCCCAAGATAAAGAAGATATCTGGTATGTTGATAGTGGGTACTCAAAACATATGACAGGAAACACAGATAAGTTTTTGAACTTAAATAAACAAAGGGTAAAGTTACATTTGGTGAAAACACTTCAGGTAACATACTTGGGAAAGGCACTGTGAGTTTGGGAAAAGACAAAGCCAAGGATGTGTTGCTTGTTGAAAAACTGAAACCTAGCCTATTAAGTGTCAACCAAACCTATGATATGGGCACATTTGCATCTTTGATTCCCAGAAATTTGAGATTAGGAGAGAGGACTCAAGAAAATTGGTCGGTACTGCTCCTAGAACCCCTGAGAACGTATATATACTAAATAAAAAATTGAATGAGGAGTGTCATATAAATTTAGTAGATGAAAGTTGGATATGGCATAGAAGGTTGGGTCACATTAACTTTGACAATTTAGTGAAAATCAACAATCTTGGGGCAGTAAGAAACTTGCCAAAAATCACAAAGCTCTCAAATCCTATGTGTGGACACTGTCAACTAGGGAAGAAAACTAGAATAAGGTTCAAAACAAAAGAATACTCAACCTCAAAACCTTTATAGCTTGTTCATTCCGACCTCTGTGGACCTACAAGGAAATTTTTTTGCAAGGAGAGTCCTATTTTATGTTGTTCATTGATGACTCCTTTTTTTTTATTATTATTATGTCTGGCGGAATCAGCAACTAGTTGGGCACGTACTTGCGTTACATGTGGTCGTGTTATCCAACTGCTACCACTATAACCTCCAGGTGTGCCCACGATGCCCCTTACGCGACACATAGGATAAGTCGGGGGGATTTGAACTTGAAACCTCATGGAACTTCATATCACTTCATATTCACGACACTTGCCAATTGAGCTCCCCCCCCCCCCAGGGGGCGTTCATTGATGACTTTAATAGAATGGGTTGGGTTTTTTTCTCAAGGAAAAATTAGAAGCACTTAACAAATTCAAATCTTTTAAGACCCTTGTTGAAAATGAAAAAGAAACAAAAATCAAATGTTTTAGATCAGACAATGGTGGTGAGTTCACCTCAAAATAATTTAATCTCTTTCGTGAAACCCATGGAATAAAAAAAAAAATCTCTATTGCCAGAACACCTCAACAAAATGGGATTGTTGAGAGAAGGAATAGAGCAGTTCAAGAGGCTGCAAGGACTATTCTCAATGAAGAAAAATTATCTGATGGATATTGGAGGGAAGATGTAAGCACAAAAGTATACATATTGAACAAAGGTCAGCTCAGGATTAATAGTAATAAGACTCCTTATGAACTATGGCTTGGAAGAGCTCCTTCAATAAAATACTTCAGGGTCTTTGGAAGTAAGTGCTACATCAAAAGGCTTGATGAGAATCTCGTAAAATTTGATGCTAAATCTAATGAAGGTATCTTTCTTGGATATGCTTCTACCAAGAAAGCATACAGATGATACAATCTTAGGTTACATAATATTGTTGAGAGTGCGGATGTCAAGGTGGATGATTTAAAAACGATAAGGATCAAACATCAAGAGACTATACTTGACACTGAAGATGAAGATGATGATGAGTTAGTTGGTACACACACATAAGAAGTAGAAGAGATTAAAGAAGAAAGGGAAGAGGATGATATGGATACTAGTGAAGATGAGGAAGATATTCGATAAGAAGAGTTAAGAGAAGAATCCCCAAGAAGAGACACAAAGACACCCTTAAGAATGACTCAAAAGAATCATCCTGAAGAACTGATTATTGCAAATAAAAGCGATGGAGTGCACACAAGAAGACAAATGTTGTATCAGACAAAAAAGTCACTTTTTTCACATATTGAGCCGAACTCAATTAAAGAGGCATGTAAATATGAGAATTGAGTCAATGCTATGCATGAAGAATTGGACCAGATTGAAAAAAATCAAACTTGGGAACTAGTTCCAAGACCAAAAAATAAAAATGTCATTGGAACTAAATGGGTGTATAAAAACAAAATGAATGAGAATGGGAAAGTAGTCAGGAACAAAGCCAGATTGGTATGTAAAGGGTATGCTCATGTTGAAGGAGTATACTATGAAGAAACATTTTCACCTGTCGCCAGATTAGAGGCAATTAGGATGTTCTTAGCTTTCTCCAGCTACAAAAAATTTAAAGAATACCAAATGGATGTCAAGTCATAATTTCTCAATGTAAACTTAGAAGAGGAAGTCTATATTGAGCAACCAAAAGGATTTCAATTAACTAACAAAGGAGACTATGTCTGTAAACTAAACAAATCACTATGTGGGATAAAACAAGCACCCAGAGCATGGTATGCAAGGCTATATTCTTATTTACAAAAACAAGGCCTCAAAAGAGGATCAACATACATCAATCTTTATTGTAAAATAGTTGGTAATAACATGATTATTGTGGAAGTATATGTTGATGATATTATATTTGGCAGTGATGATGAAAAAATGAGTAAGAAAATTGCTAGGAGGATGCAACAAGAATTTGAAATGTCCTTGCTTGGTGAACTGATTTTCTTTATTGGATTACAAATAATACAGTCCAAAAGATGATTCTTTATCCATCAGTCTAAGTATGTTAAAGATATGCTTAAGAGATTCCATTTAGAGGATTGCAAACCTGTTAGTACACCTATGATAGTTGAATGCAAACTAAGAAAGGAAGATGAGTCCAAAGCTGTAGATCCAAAACACTATAGATCAATGATTGGGAGTTTACTCTATGTAACAGATTCCAAACCCGATGTCAAGCAAGTTGTTGGGATGGTGGCTAGATTCCAAGAAGCACCAAAAGAGAGCCATGTTCAAGTTGTGAAAATAATCTTTAGGTATTTGAAAGGAACCATAGATCTTGGTTTGTGGTACCCTATCAAGGATTCATTCACTTTAAAATCCTATTCAGATGCATATTGGGCAGGTTGTGTAGATGGTAGAAAAAGTACAAGTGGAGGAGCATTCTTTTTGGGAGAATCATTGGTAGCTTTGATAAGCAAGAAACAATCCTCAATTTCTCTATATGGCATTGAAGCTTAGTATATTGCAACAACAGAATGTTGCACACAAGTGGAATGGATGAAACAAACGTTACAAGACACCAAAGTGGTATTTGAAGAACCTACTACTATCTACTGTGATAATACAAGCATTATAAGTCTCTCCAAGAACCCTGTCCAACACTCCAAATCAAAACACATTCCCATAAAATACCATTATCTAAGAGATCGGGATGAAAATAAGAACATTAAATTGGAATATGTCCCAACACAAGAACACGTGGCATATATTTTCACAAAACCCTTAAGCAGAGATGTATTTGAATATCTCAGGCAAAGATTGGGAGTAATCCCTCTTCCAATCTAATCTCTCAAGAAAATAATGCATTAATTGGCACCAATTCAGGGGGAGACAAGAATCAAAGTCAGAAGGAGTCATTCAATTATGACAGGAAAAGTATGATTGCAGGAGGAGTTACCCAAGTTCAGATTTTTGTCAGAAGTATATAGAAAGACAGAGCTTTACCATAGGGGAAGAAACCATTTTCCATTGATGTCAAGGGGGGAGAGTAACTTCAGAGGAGAGAAGCATCATCACAAGGGGATATTGTGTATGAAGTTGGTGTGTTGCCATCAATGACAAAGGGGGATATTGTTGGACATAGTGTCATTAATGTGTTGTCATTGATGTCAAACAATAGGACGATATGTAGATATTAAAGCTCAGGAGGGTTAGTGAATGAAGATCAAAGCTCAGAAGAGATGATGCAATGAAACTCAGAAGGGAAAATGCATTGTAGAAACATGATCAGATGAAGTCAGGATTGTTGGATATGGAAGCACTAGATCAACGACAGGGATTGATTGTAGAGAGAAAAAGGAGAATTAAAAATCATGTTATTCCCAATCCCGCAATTAGTCTAGACCATCAGATTACAAGAGAAGGATCGTTGGAGGACTAGTCAACGATCAGATCAAATTAGGACCGTTGATATGCAAGTGCCAGATCAACGGTAGGGATAGATTGCAGAGAGTGAAAGGAGAATTAAACAATGTGTTATTTCCAATCCCACAATTATTCTAGACCATCAGATCTTATAGATTCAAATATCAACGACTATGGTTGATCCACCAAACGATTAGATTAAGTCGTGACCATCAGATATGAAAGCACATATCAAGGGCAGGGATTGATTGCGGAGCATGAAGGGAGAATTAAACAACACGCTAATTCCAATCCCACAATTAGTCTATACCGTCGATCGTCACCCACCAAATAGATCTACGGTTGCCATCAGTTCCACTACCAACAAGCAATTTTCCATTGTGGAGCTTGATGATAGTTTTAAACGTCATGCTAGTTGGGACCTCGCAATCATCCATGATTGTTGATATACTCCGGGACCATTCTGTACCGATGGATCAAGTTGAGTGGAAGGATAGGATAAGCAAGGAAAAAGGGCTGAGATCTCAAATACCCGAATTCCCAATAGCCGTTGGATCACTTTAAGTGGAAGGATAGGATAACCAAAGAAAAAGGGATGAGATCTCGAATACCCAAATTATCGATAGCTGTTGGATCACTTTAAGTGGAAGGATAGGATAAGCAAGGAAAAAGGGCTGATACATCGAATACCTAAATTCCCGATAGTCATTGGATCAATTTAAAGTGGAAGGATAGGATAAGAAAAGAAGAAGATTCGTTGGATTTAAACCAAGCAAAAGCAACATCGGAGACAGATCTAGCCGTCGATCTAAGATAATGATCAATGAACAACATTCATTTCGAGTTAAAATTTGTAATGAGGTTACACTTTGGGGAATCTCACTTCAGGAGAACTGGGAAGTGGAGAAATCGAATTACCCGAAGTCCCAAAGGCCGAAATCCAGAAGTAGATATGATTCGTCTGATCAGAGGAACACTTAAGAAGTATCCTGACCATTAGATCAAAGAGAAGAATATGTGCCACATTGGGAGATATACATCAGCAGACCACATGAGAAAGGACACATGGCACAATCAGATAATGACAAGTGTCAAGATGAAATCGACATTTCAGGTACGTGTAAATCATGAATCTGAGTGACACATGGCAGCCACTCGGCCCGTTCCATGTTAACAAGTGACGTCATCAAGTTACATCACTTCGAAAGTTTTTACTTTGGGAGTTTCACCACCAGCAAATGTCTGAAGTCCTGAAGTCCCGAAGGCTGAAGTCTCAAAGTGGACATGAGTCATTCGATCTGAAGAACACTTCGGGAGCATTCTCAACCATTGATCAAGTACAATGGAAGGATAGAGTAAGTGGAATAACCGAAGTCCTGAAGTGCTGACAATCATCCAAATCATCAGGAGATTTGTAAAAAGGGTGGAAGTCGTAAAGGATGGAGTGCCGAAGTACCAACAGTCGTCCAACTCATCGGTATATTTGTAAAAAGGGTGTAAGTCACGAAGGACGGAGTACCGAAGTACCGACATTCATCCAACTCATCGGGATATTTGTAAAAAGGATGGAAGTCATGGAGGACGAAGTCCCAAAGTACCGACAGTATTCCATCTCATCGAGAGATTAAAACTTGACCGTTGATTTTGATAAGTGATCAAGCACTCGCTTGGCCTAGCTCCTGGTCACCTCTTGTGGTCATATGGAATAAGATAATTAAAGGAAAAATATTATACATCGCTTAAGTCGATAAGCCCGTGGTTTTATGTTTTCGGTCATATGTAATGGTTTGAAGGAAGCGCCTCAACATAAATCGATTTTTGGAGTAGTTGCAAAGATTATGGTTAAGTTAAATGAAGAGGTGCAATGGTCCAAACGAAAGGACACAAGGCGTTATAACTCACGTTGTTTTGAAGATTATATAAACGAGAAAGAGTGGTGAGAAGAAAGTGTCTCTGCACTCTGAATCGAAAGATATATTAAATCACAGAAGCAGAGAGAGATGCAGTGAAGACATGATACAAAAGTTTTCTAGATTCATAAAATAAGGGTGGTTGGGTGGTGCAAGGGAAGGTTGGTGCTTCCTTGTTAGTTGTAGCTGAATAAACAGGGGGTCGAAGCCTCCTACCAGTTGGTGCTAGTGAACAAGGGCGTGGGTGCATCCTGATCAGTTGGTTCTAATATAAAAGGAAGAACATCTTCCGTCTATGTAACATGTAAAACAAAATTTTGCAGTTAATATAAAAGTGCTTGTGGTTTTCCCAATTGGGTTCCACAATAAATATTGTGTTAAAATTTTTGTTTGCATTAACAAAAGAAAAATTGACAAATTATTGATTCTTTGATTCACCACCCCCCCTCTCAGTGACAGGATCTTATCCTTCATATGTTGGCAAAGATGAGAAGGTTTCAAATGTGTTGACCAAGCCTCTGTCTCCTGTAAAGTAGGAATACTTTCGAGACAAGCTTGGTATAGTCCAAAAGGACTTCCTTGATGTTGATGATACTATGGTATCTTGACCAACAACATGTATCTCCATTAGGATTTTATATCCTAGGGGATTGATCATCCCTGGAAAGATCCCGAAGGTCCGATAAGGATGGTCTGTCAGATTATCTGTGCATGTATATGCCAGTTGTGGTCAGTAGTGGTAGCTCCATTAGGATTTTATATCCTAGGGAATCTTTATGATTCCTAGGCATATCCTGAAGGTCTGGTAAGGACGGTCTATTAGAGTACCAAGTGGTAGATCCATTAGTATTTTATATCCTAGGGAATCTTATGATTCTTGGGCAGATCCCTAAGGCCTGGTAAGGATGGTCTGTTAGAGTACCACAAAATGTTGTTGTTACACCTACCTCATTATGTTTCCCTATGATGATGATGTTGTTGCTCCAACCTCGTGCCGTTGATGATGTTGTTATCTCGTTCTCATGCAGATAATGTTGTTTATTTCAACCTCATGTTGTTGATGTTGTATCAACCTCTTGTTGTTGTTGATGATGTTGTACCAACCTCGTGTTGTTGATGATGTTGTATCAACCTAGTGTTGTTGATCTTGTTGTTATATCTTTTATGCTAATTGATGTTGATGCACATGATGATGATGATGCTACTCCAACTCCATGTTTTGAATGATGATGTTATTGATGATGAGAAAACAAATTACGGTGATTTGTAGATATGCCAGTCAGTGTTCAATATGATGATTATGTTTCTTCCCTCTCTCTCTCCTGATGATGTTGTATTGAGTTATGTCTGTAGAGTAACCTTCTTGTTTAGGGGGAGTATTGAAATATTGTAAATGCGAAGAATATTCTAATTATAATTGAGTTATTATCATGCATATCAAATCCCCTTTTGTGTATTGATCATGTCAGAACTCATGTATGACAAAATCCCCTTTTGTGGATTGGTCAAACCATATTCATATGGTGGTAATTGAGAAGCCATCCCCTAGGGTTTATTAAAGTGGTTTTAACTACTATTGGATGAAGTCGTCCCTACTTGGTGAAGAGACATAACCCTAGTGCCCCTCAACTAGTATAAATAAGAGAGGATGTCGCGTCATTCACTCACTCACTCATTCACTCACTCAACAAGTGCACATATTTTGGAGGTAGCTTCAGTTGCAAGAAGAAGGAGAGAGAGGCACATTGCTTAGTCTTTTATATTCTCTAGTTTTTTGGTCTTTAGTCTTGGCATTGTATTGGCAATCTATTATTGAGGAAGTTTTTGCCGGGTTTTCTTCCCCATGAGGGTTTCCTAGGATAAAATGATGTGCACCTTGTGATTGTGTTTCTTTCAGTGATCCTGGTTATGCTATTATTGTCTATTAAATTGAAAAGAAATTACTAGCAACTCTAAATTTAACATTAATATCATCATATGTCCATGCAAACACATATTGAAATTATTTGAAAAGTTTGATATATTATTGTTGGCACATGGGCAGACCCAGGGTTCAACGCTACAACAACGCACCAAAAAAACCCTAACTACTGGCCCTTTCAACAACACCTGTGAAGCAGATGAAGTATCACCTGAGGTAGAGGCAGGGGTGGTTGCAGGACTCAGGTGTCTGCAACCTTAGTTGGGACACAAATATGTGATTATAGCACTTAATAGAGCACTTATCACCGTTAGTTCATCATTAGCTAACCAATATCTACTCCTCAGAGAAAACAGAGCATCACAACATCCACCCTAATCTAATGTATATAAGCACTTAGCAAAGGAATTAGATTAGATATAGCAGATTCAAGCACTAAGCAAGTTCACAGATGTTATATCTAGCATCCAGATTCATCATAAGAACAAAGCATAAACATATCTATCTATCTGTATCAAATCACTTAGCACATAACACATAAACACATCATAACATCGCACAGAGCAGAATAACACAATATTTACATGGTTCACCCCCACCCTGGGGCTACGTCCACCAAATCTTCTTCTTTATTAGATTCTTCAATGGGTTACATGCATAGAGCCTCAAAACCTTACTCCGCATAGGACAGAATATTTGTACAGCTTGCTAGATCCTTCTTCCTTGCGTTACAACACAAAGCCCTCCACAGTCTCTTACAATGACTTTCACTTGGCTCTGCAAGTCTCACAGAGTATGAACGAAGCCTTACACTTCTTAATCACATAGATCCCATTCTTATCACTTAGACAACTTGCACAACACTTGTGCACTATTCAACTACTTCTTACATTGCCTAGCCTTCTATTTATACATACAAAATAAGTCTAAACATGGGTAAACCCATGGGACGACATCCCATTCCCATTACATATTCCCAAATCCAAAAAAGGACCCAAAAAGGGGCCAAGATCCCGTGATCTATGCTTCGTCTTGCGCTCCGTCTTCGACGGGCTTTCAAAGTCCCAAAATAGGTCAACTTGACCAAGGATCTCCCGATCTCCCAAAACTTGGTCAAGGGCCAACAATTGTTCAGTATCATCACTAGTACATGTGCTTCCCAAATTCAGATACAATGGTCATTCTTGGGCTCCAATATTAACTTTTCGAGTATCTTGAATTTTTCTAAGTGACAGTTCCTCACTTGGCTTATTCTTTCATATTTCATCATCTATGGTAAAAAGAGATTCTAAAAGAATTGGAATTTTGACATTGAGATCATTTTTGTGGTCAAAGTCTTCAGAGTTGTGTTTTTTTGAAAACTCATCTTCTTTAGTAATTTTCTCCATGATCTTAGTTGACATAAGGAACTCAACTATGTGTTCTTCATTTTCAAATACTTGCCAAAAAAAAATTATTGTCTGGTACTAAAGGGTGAAATATCATCTTAACAAGAAATGCTAATTTTAGATTGAAAAGAGAAGATGAAACTGCCAATGAATCATATTTTTTTATTCTTTTCTCTTGGTATGAATGTTATACTAAAGGAACTAAATGTTTGGATGAGATCCCAAACTCTTGTTGCATAGGCCTTCAATCTTTCCTTTTTAATATTAAATTTTTTCTAGATGTGAATAACTATTAACTCAGAGTCTCTAATGACTATGAGATCAATGATTTCCATCTGATGAAAAAGTGCCAATCCTTGAATTAATGCTTCATACTCTGCTTAATTATTTATACATTCAAAATGCAACCTGAATACATGAGGATTCAATTCTCCTTGAGGGTTTTTGAACACCACACCTACTCCAACTCCTAATTTTGAAGAAGCACCATCAAAAAACTTTTTACAAAATCCTTGGAATGGAAGACAATAATTTATTTGAGTTCGTATGTCTTCTTCACTCAAAATGGAATAATTTTCATGACTGGAATGAATGAAATTCTCCATTGCCTCAATTTGTTTATTCTTGAATATAACGAGATTCCTTTTCTCATGAGGTACTTTGGTAATCCCACCATATTTATTTGGGAGCATCATACAAATTCCATCATTCATTATATATCCTCCTAAGGGAAAACACCATTCCCTTCCTAACACCACACCATATGTTGCAGGCAGGTCAACCACTCTTATAGTAAACATTGTCTTAATATTTGGTGCAGAGCTTATCCATGCATAGAAATACTTAATCTCTCCATATGTCAGAGTATTTCTTGAATCGATTGCATATATACATTCTCCAGCCTCATAATATTTTGTGCATTCCAAACCAATAGCTTCCATTATTGAAAGAGGTATCATATTGTTTGTGGAACCACTGTCCACCATGCAATTATGCAATATCAACTTAAGTGTTTCCAAATATACAAAGAAGGGAGGAATTTTACCTCGTGCCTTTACGTTGTTGTTGAGTATTAATGATTGTTGCTTCTACCCTTGTATCATGTTTATCTTCATTTCCCAGTACCTTGAGTAGATATTCCCGTTGTTGAGATATTTTTACCACTTCCAAGAATGGAAGCGTAATATGCTATTTGGTTAAATCAAGAACAATATTGTAAGCCATTCTTTTAGAGCTCTTTTTTCACGATCCCCTTGGTCAACTTGGATTATATTTTTGGGATTTTCATGAGAATAAACATTTTCTGCAGTAAAAGTAGCCATTGGTCCATTTTTAAATCCTTTAGTTCTATCCATTTGTGGGGGTATTGGATTTTCCCCTTTGCCTTGTTTAATTAATCCCTTGTTTGAAACACATTATCTTGTTCCTTATTAAAATTTTCCTCTTCTTTTGTTCAATATCCCTCTAAAAATGGTAGCATATCATCACCCATATCCATGGATTCCAGGTTTCCAGGAGATACATCATTATTAACTTTTGGGGGATCTAAGAATTGTTCATCTTCTTTAGGGGATTCATCAATTCCTTTCCCTAGTACAACAACATTAGGATTTTGAACTCTGGGGGTCCTAGGCCTAGGAACAAGATCATTGATATTCTGATTTATTTCTATATAATATTTGAATCCATATGCAGGTACTCTAAGATTTTGGTACTGTTGCTATGGTCTTTTTTCTTCATTTATTCTTAACCAAATTATCCCATTTCGCATTTTTCTGACAATTCTACTTAATTGGGGGATTTATGCATCCTATTTTGCACGTGGAGGATCATTTGGTGCAGGAACATTTCATAAATTTGGGGTATATCCCTAAAAAATACCTCTCCCTACACCTATGTCTTCTATATTCCACGTTGGAACAATTGTGGTATGTTTTGAAACAATAAGGGATGCCATTTTCCTTTGAAAATTTTCCAAAATAATTTATGGTTCAACATTTCTTTCTAACATATATTATTCCATTTCTTGCACCTTTTTCATTGCATTTTCCAATATATCATTTCTTGCAGACTCGATTTCATATTTGACATTTGTAGGAATAACATTTTTATAACATCCAAAAATAACAAGAGCATTAGGAAGATAGTCTTTAGGAATTTTTTGTAATGCCCCAAAAAATCGAATATTAAAATCTCTAATATTTTCATTATTTACCAAATGGATTTGAGTAAATTGAGTCAACAGAGTATGCTATGCCACAAGCTAGGAATATATGTTCATGAATGCATATTCAATATCATCAAATATGTGATTGATTTTTCTGGTAGAAACAAATACCAATCATAAGATGGACAAATCAAAGTTTGCAAAAACAATCTAACCATAACATCACCATGTGTTACCAAATGAATATCACAAATTAAACTAATCCAGGTGCTTATCAGGATTCATAATATTGTCACCACTAAATACTGGTAACACACCAGGAGGAAGGTTTGGTAACTGATGTTGTTTACCGTCAAGAGCCATAGGACTTATCCTCTATCTTTGTATCATGTTCCTTTGCCTTTCATTGTTTCTTCTTCTTTCATCTCATATTTCATCATTTCTTACTTCTTCATTTTGTTCTTCTCGGTCTCCCATCTCTTCTTGATGAACAATATATGATGGAAATAGGTATATAGAAGCTTGAACTGTAGAAATACCAACTTTCTTTGTTTTTTTGATAACTTCTCTTCTTCTTGTTGTTACATGGCCTTCAATTTTTTTTGAAGTGGCCAGATTAGGAATCTTTTATTGGAGTCACCTTTTGAAATTTCATTGAACTGGAGGTTACCATTGAGCCATTACTTTCCAAGAATGTTCAATTTCTTCTTGATTCCTTGATGTCTTCAAGACCAAATAATACAATTGATTAAAAATGATTCTTTGATCATCCAATCCAATGAGAATATGAGGTTGGACTAGATCATGACATGTCATTAATGAGAGATAAAAATTTCTAACTCCCCAGTATGGTCCCAGAAAATGTTGATTTATTTTCCTGTTAGGGACAAGAGTCAACCTCCTAGGGTATTCTTAAAGAAGCTATTAATATATCCTCTTTGTTTTAATAGAGGTGGTACTCCTCTTTCTCACTCAAATTTTCAATATGCTCATTCAAACAATAAATTTAAGCATTCATAACATATACACATGTGAGTGAACCAGGTGGTAAAACAACTAAAAGGATATAAGATAAGTTATCATATAAAAGTAACAATATTAATTGAAATATACATGATAACTACATCCATTCCATCAAATCCATTCATCTGAGCAATGAATAAAAATATTCGAAGAAAGACTCATAAGACAAAAAATACATTGGTGGTTCAAAAATCAAATATATTTAAATTATTTCATTCATTTAATATCATAAGATGCATAGGAGAAACACACTCAAGATATTGTGCTTGTATGAAAGTAAGAAATCACAAAATTTATGAACTCTTGGATCAAGTTCATTACACATAGATTGTTCAAGTTCAAATAAAATGTTTGCCTAAAGCACAACACAAGACTCCTGACACTGAAACAATAACAGGAATTCATTCGTCCAAATTTACTGGGATGGGGATCTTGTGGACCAATTATAATAGAAGACTTGGAAGATAAGAAGAATAGAAATCACAGATCATATTTACAAGTAAACAATAAACCAATAAAGTTGGATGATCAAAGATTAGAAAGAAAGAAGGGAAATGCTCTGAAATAAAATAGTGTACTCACAAATGAAAATAGAATGATGGGATGGATATTTCTCCCCATATCTATGTCGATCCTTCATATTTGTAACTCAAACTTGATTCCTTGTGCTTCAAGTACTTCTTGGATCAACTATTTGTTTTAACGAACTCTTGAGCCAATCTTCGATATATTTTTTCAACAGTAGAATTGTTATTTTTGGCTTCACCTAGAGCGAGAATATCTCATCTTGCATTGCTTGGAACTCAAAATGAAATTCTTGAATTGATGACATATGGTCATTGTTATTATTCACAAAATTAACTAACCATTATTTAATATCATCCTACAAAAAGTTAATGATATTATCAAACTCACTGGCCCACAAGGTTTTGAGTATGTTTAACTCTGTTTCCAATTGCTCCTTAATTAATAAATTAGACTCTCTAACCAATTGTGGGCCCTTAAGTTTCTTAGCTATTTTGAGTGACTTCATAAATGAATCACTTCTCTTTCCATCAATCCTTTCACAACTTGAAATTAATTCACGGAATATTTGTATTATTTCCAACCATCCGACCTTTACTTGCTTTACTCTATTATCCGAGGGAAAGTCTTGTTGTTTCCTGTTTGTTATGAGGAAAATCACTCTATGGCATGGGTTAAACCACAACAGACAGAAATGACTACAAAAATCAACTCTAATCTCAAGTATGCTATATAAACAAATATGCTAACAAGACAAGATAAAGAGCCTACCTCGTCCAGACGTTCGATGAAGTCCACCGTTGAGCACTTGAATCAAAGCTATACACCTGCAACTTGTCCTAAAAAACCAAGATACACAAGAATATGGTGATAATATATAAATTTAGCACATATAATAGAATAATACATCAATATTCATAACAAACATAAACGTGGAATACAAATTCAAATATTTGCAAGACATTAATTGGACGAGAAAATAATATTTCTATTAAAACATGATCAACAGAAGTGTATGAATGAAAAAATTCCATGTCGGTACGTCTCGGAACCGAGAAACTAAGTCCCTTCCAGCTGGACCTCCACAACTTCAATCCTCGACCAAAGGCAAGCTCATATAAGAGATACAATCAGGTTCCCATCAAATAGGGAAGAACTTGGGGGCTGAACAATGTGTTCAGACTTAAAAGGACAAAGGTATGCAGACTCAATATGAAGTGAATAATTTCTCCAGAGTATCTTTGCTCTCAAAGTTGAATTCTTCTCCTCTCTTCCAAAGCTCATATATGGCCCATTTATAGCCTTCAAATGGAATTGAAGGGCCGAGTCAGAACGTTTCCGGTATATGGAAGGTCAAGGATCATGGATCCCATGAAGTGACATGGAAACCCGAAACCATTTTTTAATTTTGGGCACAAAACCCGATGTACATGGGATGTAATGGTGTAACCTGCATATACACATGTTGTATAGCTGTTAGGGTGCGTATATGTGGAAAATATGCTTTTTATCTCTTGGAATTGCAAAAAGGGACTTCAAGTCTACATAGGGAAATGGAAAAGGACTTATGAGAAAGTTGTATGGGGTGAGGCAAATATTGCTATAATAGATGCCCCCTAATTTGTGCTACAATGGATGAAATACATTATAATTCCCATAAGTGGAGTAATGGAGACCCAACTGGACAAACTAGTTGCTCATAAGAATATTACAATCCATAATGACTTTGTGCACATCGCTGCCAATTTGAATTACACTGTAGATCCCTGTGGAAATATACCAAACAACTGTTCATGGCCATGAATCGGAAATATGAAGGTAGTGTTGGAAATACTAAAACAACTGAGAGGGGGGGGGTGTGAATCAGTTGTTTATGAGCTTAAACAATTTTATACCTTTTAAAAATATTTATCTTCCTTCAAGTGATCATCAACGATATACATCATATGGACAGTAAAAGTAAAGACCATCATTCACACATAAAGTACACACAGAGACAGATTTTCACGAGGAAACCCATAAAGGGAGAAAACCTCTTCTTCTTCGAAAT
>JZKD02S0250267.1:162960-174427 GCA_000966675.3 Picea glauca
AAGGAGGTTGCCCCCTCGAAGAGGCTTATTATATGAAATTATCTCTTTTTCAAGGCGTTGAGTACTTTTCCTGAGGTTTTTCTATGCTATATTGATGTTTGGTTCTTAACAGAACTTTCCTGCCCCCAGTGGTTCTTTGGCTTGGTCGTACAAGAGGACCAAGTCACCCTCAACATACTATCGAGGACAGATAGACTTATCATATTGGACCTTGACACACTGTTTATTTGCTTCGATATTCGTAGAGGCATCTCGACATTGCTCATCTAGACTCTCTAGGTGTACGAGGCATTTTTCGAGATCCGAAGTGTCAGGTAGGAGCTTAAATTCCAATCTAAGAGAAGGTATTTCACATTCAATAGGTAGGATCAACTCCAAACTATGTACTAATTGAAAAGGAGAAAAAATGATGGAAGTCTTAACTGAGGTTCGATATACCCAAAGCGCAGGGTAAAGCATGAGATGCTAGTCAGACTCGATCTGACTGACAGTTTTATGAAATATGGTCTTGAGAGACTTGTTCATGGCCCCTACTTGTCCATTTTCCCGGGGATAGTAAAAGGAAGAATGACTATGTTTAAAACCCATTTTCGATGCTAATTATTTCATCATTTTGTTCTGAAAGTGACTTCCATGATCAATGACAATATCACTCGGGATTCCGAACCTGAATATAATTTGATTGAACATAAAAAATGAAACAATATTACCATCATATTTAACTGTAGGCATGGCCTCGACCCACTTAGTAAAGTAGTCGACGACCATGACGATATGTTGACTCCCCCCAGCTGAAGTTGGGTTGCAATCCACAAAATCCACCCCCCACTTGGTGAAGGGACTGACGGTAATGGCCGATTGAAGAGGGGATGGATGCGAGTGAATCTTCCGAGTGATAACCTGGAAGGGGTGACACTTCTTGACCAATTCGATACAATCTTTAAAAATAGATGGCCAAAAATAACCAGCTCGCAATATCTTCTGGGCTATCGCAAGCCTGGATAGATGACCACCACACTAGCTAAAGATGATATATTTCTTCATCTCTAGTGATTGCTTTCATATCTAGAGAACTCAACCTTTAGATAATAAATATTTGAAGCAAGATTCATTATGTGGTTTTGATATAGGGAGATTGTTTTGGCCAAATGAGGAAGATAATTTGTGTCCATGATAGTTTTCAAGTCCAAACAAGTTTTCTTTACTCATGGGGGTTTTCTTTGCATACACAGGGATTTACACGTCCAATGTGGTGTTGCTATGAAGAATTATATTATAAAAATATGGTTGACAAGTAGAAAATACTTTTTCACATGTTGTTTAGAGGAGGCTTCATCTAAGCCATAATTAAATTTAAAAATTGGTACCACTTCAAAATATGTGATTTGAAGTTGGATCTATAAATTTGTACCATGATTTGACCAATAGTTTTACCATGATTTCACTACCTCCACACCTCCAAATGGTCATATGTCCATTTCATTGAATCCTTCATTGTCTTGTGACTATTTCTCTATCGCTCATTCACTCTCTCCATCATTGAGAGTGAATGAGTGACAAAGAAATAATGATAAGATAATGATGGATTGAATGAAAGGGACATATGATATTTTTTAGGTGTGTATGTATTGAAATCACTAACATGTTCATGGTTCACATTATAGTGTAGAAAGAGGGAGATACCATGTAGAAAGATGGAGCTACCATAGAAGAAAAAATGGACCTATACCTGACACATGGCATGAAATCCAAAAACCAGTGTTATGATGTAACGTCCATTAACCATTTTGTGGTTAGCATGTTAGTAAAATGTTGTCTATAATGGTATTATGGACCTAAGGAAGGGGTTAGTGTACAAAATAGGCCACCCATGTGGATGAAAACTATGCAAATGACATAAAGGTGAACTAGGTGAAGTATGTCACTAATGAGGTACTACATAATGTATTGGATGCATAGTATATGAAATAGGAATTCCATTTTTGGAATTTTTTTATACTCATTGCATTATCACATTGGGTAGAACCAATAAGTGATCAACTATTGTTTTCAACTATTGGGGACACAAGCTACAAAGGGTTGAGAATTGAGGACATTCAAGATAAGATGTCAACACAATTATGGATAAAAAGAAAATCTAGGACTCCATAGTAAATAGGATAGATGAAAATACACAATGAATTTATGTTATTGGAAAGGGAAAAGGAAATGGTGCCATATTTGGGATATCAATTTGGATGGGTAACCATCTTAGGCGAGAAAGAGGAACAAAATATAATCAATGAGTTTTTTCACCTTCATATGGAACTTGTATTAGTAGAGGATTTCTCACCACTCCATTTGGAATTCATAAGAAAGGAATTCCTTCTATCAATTTCCATTACTACCCCTCATATGATGACTACCAACGCATTGTCACAACCCATGTCAAGTGCAGTGTATAGCCCACTAGTCACAATGCATGCAACTAGTTCTAGATTTGAGTTTGATGTTTAGATCAAACAAAAATATTCTATAGTGGAGTATTCAAGATAAGGGACTGGAAGAGTGGATTCATTCAATATACCACAATTAGTTCTTATGGTGGAATAAGTTGAAGAGGGAGTCTAGAGATGAAGTCCAACTGCAACTTGTCATTGAATTCTGGAAGATAGATCTACCCTCACTTTCCAAGATCATTATAGAATCATAAATAAATATGAAAGGAATAGTTAAGGAGAAGTGTGATCGCATGAGAAAAATATGGATTCATAATCTATATCTAAAGGAAAAAACAAGACAATGGGAAAAATAAAGAGAAGTGTTGCAGATACAAGTGAAATAACCTACAAAAAATTAGAGTCAATGGAGAAAACAAGGAATGGAAACCACCACATTTTTATCTAACCAAATGGACTAGAGAAATTTTGCACTAGTTAAGTTAAAGAAACAAGATTGAATACTTGATAGTTTTAAGAAAAAGTTCATGAAGTTGCAATGGAGGTAGGATAAGAGTTGTCCACATGTTTTGAGGAGGTTCTCCCACACCTTCCTAAGGCATTAGAAATCACATAGAAAGTAACCACTGTCAAAATCAAGGTAAAAACAACACAATATAAATCACAATATAAATAATCATGTCAATCATATGTGAGTGGGAAGAACCAAAATCACAATATAAATCATCATGTCAATCATAAAAATAAATTGCAATTAGAAATGAAATAAAAACTAAAATACCTGGATATTTGATGGTTGTCCTTGTATGATGTTCATGTAATGTTGCTCCAATATATCTCCTCAAGTAGTTGTTCTAATAATTTAACAAACACTTAAAGAATCAACAAAATAATAAAATAAATTAACAAACATATTTATGACTAAATAATAATTAAAAAAACTTGAGTGCATGAATACCTGAATGAGCTCCTCTTGGTTTTGAGAATAATTTATTGGAGTAGTATAATCTTGGAGCAAACCTCCTTAGATTTGACGGAGCAACAACGAATTCAACATTCACTTTGTTGTTGCTCTGTTGGAGCGATGGAGGTTTGCTCCAAGAATATCCAAATCCTAATTTATTCTCTACTAAACATGGCCAACCATGTGAAGGTGGAATATTTTATGGACACTCTCCCCCCTCACATCACTCTCAATTCCCCAGTACCCAATATATCTACTAGAAAATAATTGAAAGCAACACATTAAGATTCATGCATAGACACTAGCAAAACAAAAAATTCATAAAGAAACCTATGTGGTTTTGTGGATAAAGAAACATATAGCAATCATTTATTAACATATGAAATTCATTCATTCATTCATTAATCATAGACACAAAATACTTCATCTCAATAAATTTTATCATCAAAAATATGTTTTCACAATATGGTACATGATGTTTCTAAGTACAATCATTTCTTTTTTGGTTTCTTTATGCTTGAAATGAATTCAGAAAGTAGGTTGTCAGTTCCTTCTTCCCATTCAGTTTTTCTAGCCTCTACATGTCTTATTGACAACCTGGTTGTGTACTCACGACAATGAGGCTGTTGCAAGGGGGGCGTAGATCATCAACTGCAATAAGAAAAAAATGTTAAATTGATATTTTTTGTTATTATTATTGCAAGTATTTCATTAATAAAAAGATCATTAGAGTGTTCTTTACTTGCTTGAGTAGTGGAGGCAAGTGGAGTAGTTTTGGATGCGGCCATATGTTTATCTTTTTGTCTAGCCTCATCCTCTAGATGCTCTAGATTTGAAACATGAAAGGTTATAATTTATACACCATTTGCAGTTAAATATTTTTAATTGTAATCCATACTACATTTTTTTATAGAACATGAAATACCTTCAGTATCGAGCTGCACACCACCTTCATTGGGTGTTACTCTACCGTCACTAGGATGAGTTACGCTAGTGGGAATGCTTGTTTCTTCATTCGTTTCCTACTTAAAACAAACAAACACATGAATTTATGGCCGAAAATTATAATCAATAGATTGTAAAAGTAATTAATTATAAATACTGTTCGTTGATTTTATTTACCTTTGTGTCAGTTTGAGTGTTGGAAGGTTGTGTTTACCCCAAGATTTTTCTGCATTCAACCATGCCTTGAAATCCATGCTTGAAAGTAACCTTGAGGTATTCCTGTGTTGGAGATTATTTGAACTCCATTCCCTGCAAATTTGCATAAGGGCATTAACTTTTCTTCTTCTCTGGAATTAAATTAAAACTGTTAATAATATATTATTTGGATGCAATTGATTTTTTTATACTTACTATTCGTACAACCAGTTTCAAGTAACCACCCGAGCCAAGTTTGTGTTGCCCATGTTGTTCAATTCTGGCCTTAGTGGATTTGGATGTTTCTGGGAGCCTGTATTGAAAAGTTTTAAATATGTAATTAGATGTCGCAATGACGATGAAGCATCATAATTACATTATTATAAGTGTCACATAGATTCCTGAGCTGGGTGGTGTCTTTCCTTCTTTTCAAAGCATCTTCTCCTTTGTATCTTCCTGTAGGGCCTCCCACTCCCTCTAAGGAATCATTGGAAGACACTCATACTTATGGTTCTTTTGCAGATGAACCCTATATTGGTCCTACAGATATTTTAAATATGCACCTGCTTTTGAGGAGACTCCATATTTACTGAAGGACCCTTACTGAATAGGCCAACCAACTTGTTAATGAGCTCATATTTTAACTTGGAACTTTGTGAATTCCACCTTGTGTGTATGATGGGACCAAAGATATCCAATGTCAGTTCATTCATGTATTTATAAAATGTGTCGTTTCCTGCAAAATGATATTATCATTAGTTTAAAATAATTTCACATTATACGTAAATTTAAATTAGATTGTACATAATAATTAAAGAACATATTAAATACCTAAAATATTTTCTATTTTCATAGGGATGAGCTCATCGTTTACAAAAAATGAAACATTTAGTGTT
Source organism: Picea glauca (assembly GCA_000966675.3). NCBI lineage: Eukaryota > Viridiplantae > Streptophyta > Pinopsida > Pinales > Pinaceae > Picea > Picea glauca. The sequence continues at coordinate 168,399 of JZKD02S0250267.1, forward strand.
CTCATGCTAGTGACATGGGAATATCCAGTAAAACATGCTTCAAAATGTGCAAAGCCTTGCTCTGCATCAACTTCATCTTGTGCACATTCTGGCATGTTCTCTTCAAGGATGGGTGTAGTACCGACATCGACCCTAGAGGGTGTAGCAGTTTGAGTGACTGGCATGTCGGTATGATGTTGTGCTAGTGTAGAAACAAATTTGGTACCAACACCGACCTCCGTAGCATGATCCTAGGGATCAAAATCCTGCAAAAACTCCTGTAAAAATAAAGAGTTTTTTTATAAAGGACTTGTAAGAGTATAAAAATTAAAATCGAAAATAAATAAATGGAACAAACAAAGATATTTCTTACCCCATAGCTTTGAATTTTTTTCATCAAGGATTTAATTATTTCCTTCTACTCCTATGTCCATGGCTGAATCTCAATCAAAGAAGCAAGTTTGATGTTTGATTTTCTTAGAATCTTCTTTATTGTTTGGATTGGGTTGGGGGAGGAAAAAATGTTCATCGATAATATCTTCCTTTGTATAATCTATGGACTTATCTAAGGTTATTTCCTTCCCCCTGTCACCCTGGGACAATGGCGTTGCCAACAAAGAAATGTCAATATAAGAATTATAAAAAATTGAATAAAATCAAATGTATGCAAAATAAAGTTACATGACAACATTTTAATGGATGATTTACTTTTAAAAAGCATAACATCAAAATATTTACAACTTTGAGGAGTGATCCTAATGTGGTAGAAAAACACAGATCAATATAATTATCATTAAATGTCTTTCTATATGAGTTTTTTAATTCTAGTTTAGAGGATCATATTGAAGAAAATGTATGTTTCTTGTCTCTATTAGTAAATGAAAATCATAAAATATAAGAGTCATTGCTTACAAGTTGGGTAAAATAGTATACGTACCGCCCTCATAATAACAATGTATGTATCTAATCGATTCAAATTATAATCAATCAACAACTCTTCCCCTACAACGATTGATTTTATTGCACATACGAATACATGATTTGATTCACGCCTCTCAAATACGCAATTGGTTTGCTTATTTGTGGTCACGGGTTGTGTACTGTTTATAAACCCTACAATATTCCCCATTGTTTTTGGCCTTTCGTCAATATACATAGATGCTCCTTTATTTTGATAATTGTCTTTTAGTTGCATATAATTTGCATCCATGCCATATCTTCACATATTTTTTGTATATTAGACTAGCCGTATCCAATATTTTTAGATGTAACAGGGTCCCACATACTCCATCAATTCAATTATTCCACCATAATAGACCTTTATGCCATCCATGGAAAATACACCCAAACCATGTAATGACGATGGAACAATGCGATATATCCTTTCGTTGACACAAAAATAAGTGTTTATTTGAGGAATATCCTTGGGTACCCATCGTTTCACTAGATGGTTGTACCTCAAGGGCACCTCGATGTTGTCTATGCTCTCATCATCATAAGAACATGACCCCCCTTTAGCAAGAAATAATTCCATGTGTCTATGGATTTTTCTTCTGATATTCTCACCTTTAGTTGATCTTCGCCTGTTAGACCTAGTAGATGTATCACTTTCCTATATTCTAGTTGAGCTTCCCTCACTCGATGAATATATATCTGAAAAATACCCATTTGGTTGTACATCCTATAACAGTCCATCAAATGAGAGAAAAAATTAACGAGTGTCATAAGGGTTGTGATGAAACATATTGAGGAAACCACAAGAACATAATAATACAACTTACAAGTGACATAAACAACTCTCTGATGTAATAATATTGAACCTCCAATATTATATAGTGTTTTTTTTTGTTTTTTAGGGAAATAATAAACTATTACAACAACAACAAGAAGAAGTTCCATTTTTCAAACAAGTTATTCATTATTGCAACAACATGCAAGGACATCATCAACAACACCAAATCTTATTTATATTCACTCCACAACATTCCACCAATCATTTCCATCACTATGCCCACCATGTATAACCTCCATACAACATGCATGGAGAACATGTGGAGAACACCAATAATTAACCTCCATTCCTATAATAAACTCTACAAAGATTTGTAATGAAGAAGTTCATGATACATATTGTGGTTTGTCCATATCCCATTTCCTTAGAACATCCGCAAGAATGCACAATTTCTCACACCCTCACACACAGATCAAGATATTATCAATGATAAATTGGGTCTCTTCCCACAAGAATGTGAACATAATTGCCTCTATATGTGCCTAAATGACCATCATATAAGAGGATTGTTCCTCTCTAATGAGTGTGAGGAATATTTATGTGTCACACTCATTAGAGGGGTATAATCCTCTTATATGGTGGTCATTTAAGCACATAGAAAGGCATATCTTCCCACTTGCCTTTTGATGTGCCTAAATGACCATCATATAAGAGGATTGTGCCTCTCTAATGAGTGTGACACATCAATATGACTCACACTCATTAGAGAGGCAAAATCCTCTTATATTGTGGTCATTTAGGAACATAGAAATGCAACCCTGCTCACAGGCCTATGGGCAGAGTTGTCATGTGGAAACTAGATGGAAAATCTATCCACATGCATGTGAGAAAAGTTGTAGCATCTACAAATATTCCCACAGTCCCGTGGGAACTATTCTCTTTTTGTTTCAAGGTTTTCAATGCATAGGTAACTGTGTCTTTATCCTATTGTTTCAAGGTTGTTAGGACGCGTTTTTCCATCTATTTTCTTCATTTTTTTGTCATTTTCTACATTTTTATCACAAGAGTGAAAATTCTTGTTTGACATATTATGCCTTAGGTTAGTCAGCCACACTATGAAAAACAAAATTATCATGAATTAAACCTACTCATTTTCCACACGAGTGATTTTTTATCATAGAAGTCCATACCACAATCTCTATCAATGGTACCTCAATTTTCAAGTTCATTTTTTCAAAATTCATTATTTACTTCTACATCATGGTTCCTTGTGGTCTAAAATACATATAAATCTATGAGGAATCCAATTTTATTAAGACACTTTTCAAATTAAATGTATAAACAACAATACTAATAGATCCAAATCATGATGGAGCAACTTATTGAAATACAACAACACAAGAAGTTTTAAATTAAGATGTAGCATATAACAACCATGTTCTTGTAGTTCATGAACACAAAACAATAAAAAAAAATAGATGACCTTACAAAAAACACCTCCATTGCCTCAATCACACACCATACCTTCAACAATTTTGATTTTCGAACAATCCTTCAAGCTAGACACAAAGATCTTTGCCCATCCCCTAACGAGGATAAACCGAATACATGGATATCTAGTCTTGAGGCCTAATTCAAATTCATAGGACAATCAAATGAATCTAATGATATTTTAGTCACTAAAGTACACATTTATTATCAATCCCTCACCTATTGTCAAAGTTACCCAGGCCTTCACATATACAAATAAAACTACCCCTTAGCATTGGGGACAATTTCAAGGTTATTTTCAAAAATTGGTTCTACCCATTAGGATACAAAGAGGATATGTTGGCTCAATGGTTGAAACTCAAACAAATCATTACATAGATTATATTACAATTCATAGAATTCATCAACAATCTCCCCCATCAATCTTGAGGTACAAAACTCTAAGGATACCATTTTTATCAAGTTTATTTAGGTTTTCTTTCTCATATTATAAAATAGTTGGAACTCTTCTCCAAACCTTAATATGAGTTACATTTGTTATTTGTTTCAAATGTGTTAAGTAGACATGTATAAAAATTATTTACCTATGTTGTTCATTATATTTCTGAGAACTTATTCTTTCTACAAAGTCCTCTTAGCGGCTGCTACAAAGTTTCTATTACTTCTGGTCATATTTATGAATTCATGCTTAGATAGAGGCGTCATTTCTCATTGATTGCATCCTTGCAAGTGCAATGCTTTTACACAATATTTCTCCACACACTCCACAAGGATAAATCAATATATAAGGGTGCCTAATGGACTAGTAAAATGTGCCAAATGTCATCACTATTTAAGGGTTATTTTATTGTATAATAAACTGCAACGTTGTTGCTTCATTAAGTGCTAATGGCTTAAGTCTCATTTCTTTGCAATTTTTTGAGTGATTCTTTTTCTAAATTGTCTCAAGTAACAAATTGATGCTAAACATGTGCCAACAACCTCATTAAATTATGGTACATTACCTCTCATTGATCATTGTCCACAAGGTAATATCACTATTTAAAGGGTACATAATTAAACTTAATCCTACAACACTTCTTTACACAGTTTAGGATTCAAAATTTATGACTTTGTCACCTTTCTAATATCAGGTTTAAATCTAGTATATACAATCATTGAATGTTTTCCTTGATCTTTGGGTTAATGATAAAATAATTTCATGGTCTTGGGAATATAATCTGACTGATGAACACATAGAATTGAAGACATTGTTTTATCATTTTTCTCTCTGAAATACTTGGCATAAAACTCATAAAAAGGGTCACTGTGGGAATGGTATAATATTTCAATCTTCTCGTTAATTTTTTTTTGTTTGAATGATATGATATTTCACTATTGGCACATGCTTATTTTCTATCACATTACATAGTCTAGACACTTCTTTTACAACATCTAGTATTTAGTTACAATTGTCAAATATTGGCAACAGTGAATGATCTTTGGCACAAGTTTCTTTACACTACATGGCACTAAATGTTACAACTATTCCCATAGGCATGTGCACATAATTTCCATGTAGCAACTCTCCCCACATTCTTGTGGGAAGAGTCATAGATGCTACAACTCTGCCCACATGCTTGTGGGAAGAGTTGTAGATGCTACAACTCTGCCCACATTCCTGTGGGAAGAGTTGTAGATGCTACAACTTTTCCCACATGCCTGTGGGCAGAGTTTCCATGTGGAAACTACATGGAAAATCTGCCCACATGATTCAAGGGGTAATTTAAACCATTGAAAGCATGAACAATGGAACTTGCAGGTGTGCAACCCTTAAACTTGTGAAGAATCTTGTTAGAATGTATAATGTCAATGTCAAAAAACATTGTGTTCTTAGTCATGTGAGGAAGACCACTTTGTGAAAAACAATAACAAGGACAAGGATAAGGAAAAAAAACTACTTTTATGGTCTAAGCATTTACCAAGAATTTTTTTTTATGAATGAGGAGTCGAACCTTATCCATGACTAAGAAGTTGGGTGGGATGCAATCCTTATCATGACATTGTTTATGTTTGTTTGTTCTCTCCATAGAATGTCTTCCACTTTTCATTGCATATTATAAATCAGATAAATGATCATTGATGCTTTGTCAACTTCCTTTTGCACCGATGAAAAGGTGCTCACATTCGGTGGTAGTTAAGAAGCTAAATATATTGGTGTTGCAAGTTAAAATAAAAAATAGAGTTTGAAAGTGTTATGTTGTGTATAGTTTAATTAAGCACTATTGTCATCGTGTTGAATGAAAGCCAAATTACCATCCCATTGGGAAAAGAAATAAATATTTGGAAGAGGATTTAATCTTTCTAGGGATCTTGAGACAAATATAGATGCCCCATTTATATATACATTAAATTCGGTGCACAAGAAGTAGTGAAAGTATGATATTTGAGTAGAATACGTGAGATTAAGACATGTACATCTAGGATCGATATTGCAATAAACGTTAGGCATATTTTCCTAGTATAAATTGAGGGTTTGAGGTTGGAAAAGATTATATTGGGATATATTGGGAATGCTAGGAGTAACTTGGCACACCTTGGAAGAAGTTAGGAGAAATTTCTTTATTTTGAAGCTTGTGTTCTTGAGAGAACTATAATATATCTATAACTAGTAGGTGTAGGGTGCCTAGGGTTTTTTATATCCTTCCATATTAGATTCTCTTGGCCTATAATATAAACCCTTCTTGAGAGATTAAGGTTGAAAAATATTAAGATGGAAGGATCCTAGGTTTGGGTGAAGAAGTAATCTTAAACATAAATATGTATAACTATATGCTATAACTTCTTG
>JZKD02S0250267.1:174481-185186 GCA_000966675.3 Picea glauca
AATTAATTCATGTATGCTTATGGTTTATTTATGTAGTTTAATTGATAAAATTGTTTTCCTATTTACACTAGATATTAGTAAGCAAATCGAATTTGGTTTGTAGACTAGAATATTCCAAAGAAAGAGTAAAAGTGTTCTTGTTTGCTAAAGTTTTGATGATTAATTGACTATTTTATGATGTGTAGCTAACATCTACACATTGTAGTATTCATTGATTTGTACAATGGACATCAGATATTTGACATGTTTTCTAAAATGTCAATTCTTAGTTGTTGGTTATCACTACAAATATACACTAGAAAGTCGATGTTACATTTTTTAATAAAAAAAAAATAATAAATGGTAGCCACATGTAAAATAATAGGTAAAAAAACCAATTCATTGCAAGAAACCACAAACCACCATCCTGAATGGAAAACAAATGACCCACAAACACCCCCAAACTCAACTTGACCAACACCAAAGAAGATACTGGGAAATAAACCTAAAATTACATAGGAAAAAATGAACTTTGACCTAAAGGGAAATAAAATCACACAACATGACTCAACCTACCTAGTAGCTAAAAAAGGGAACAATTAAACTAACATATCCTAATAAATTGAATTTTTTTTCTTTTTCTTTTTGTTGTGACTTTGATGCCACTCATCTACTCAGATTTCCAAATTCACCCAAAAAATAACTCGAGAAATTATCATAATCAAATGACCAATGTAAAAAACCATGGATATGAGGAACCATGTGTGATCACTCAACATAGTCAATGGAAAAACATAAACAATCACACGATAGACCCAATACATAAATCTCATGTGCAGGCTGACAAACTAAAGAGAACACATATGTTGATGGTTTTTCTCTGCAATAATTTTCCAATAAAGAAAGAAAGAATGCAAGATCCTTCTACATCCCTTCCAAAAATAAATCCTTGTGTATTGCTCATAAGGATCATAATAGCCCCATGAAGAATCAAATGCAAAATCAAACCCAAAAACACTCTTGGGAAGTGTTAAAACCATTGATTCCTCTTGTTGTCCTAGATTCTTAGAGAAAAAGTAGTTTTTCCTACCTTCTTTCCTTGTTGTCCAGAGAGAAAAATATTTTTTATTTCCTTTTCCTCTTACTGTTCATAAAAAAACAACAATTTTTTTACTCTTTTTGCATTTTGTTTGAAAAAAAACAACAATTGTTTCTACCCCGAGTCTAACATATAATTACACAACACCAAATCACTAACAAGAAAGGAGACATAAAAAGGTGTATCTTTGAATTTATCTCCAACAAAAACCTGTGGACAATCTTCTACCACATCAACTATGTCACTAGACTTTGTTGCCTATAAGGTATCAATCACATGCATAACAACAGGGGAATTATATGGAAAACAAAATAACTACATAATAGTGGATCTCTATATGGGAATATTAATCGAGTCAACTAGAGGAACAAGGATCCTTACCCAAAAGGCATTCTCAAATTTAGGTAAAAACCTCTTTTTTGTTTCTACATAGTTCTAAGCTACCGAGGAAAATATTTTACAAGTGTCCTACCTATGTAAAACATCACATTGTCTACACCAAGCTGGAGAGAAAGCATCAACAAAATTGGAAGGGGAAGGATTGAAATTTACCTTAACCATTATGGCATTGTCATGTGGATTAAATCGTTTAGGAAGAGGTACATATGGTCTATTAGGAACTATAGTGGGTTGTTGGTTCTTTTCCATTGTCACAATCGTATTAGATAACACCTAAGATAACACAACTGTATTAGATAACACCCAATTTTAGTGCATACTTTGTCTAAGTTAATTCAATGTGATGAATCTCTAAAAGGGCCACTTGTATCACCTGTTGTTAATTTTTTGGGTGGGTCTCATCATTTCAATTCCCTTTGAAAATTCATAACTCTTATTTTAAATTTCTCAAGGTCATGGGAATGGTTTGAGGATCCCGGAGGAACATGAGAATATTTTTCTAATCAAATATGAAGTTGGCATGATTAATTAAACCTACTTTGCGTTTTGAGGACTAATGATTAAATACAATGGTGATGCTACATGAGTATGGTCATTTTTCCAAAGACTACAAACCTTTATCCTTTAAGAAATCTACCCCCCAAAACATGGATTAATGGTAGTTGGTAGAAAAGAATAATGGGACAAAGTAAGTAGAAGTTTTTTCTTCATTGCCTTAGAAAGGAAAGTCATCTCCATCTACCGATAAGTTTCGATTCTATCCTAGTTGGACTTAGATTCCAATGCCTTTATATCTAAGTCGCTTCAACTAGTGGATTTTTGTTTCCTCCTCCCCTCCTTACTCATCAATCCTTTTTGCCTCCCTTAATTGAACCTATTTTGATTCCTAAGGAAACCCAGAATATTGAATTGACCCATGTATCCCCTATGGCCTTGCATGCAGACAATGATTCACTCCTAAATAAAGTTATCTCTCAACCCTATGTAGTGTTGAATTGGAAAAAGGAACACAAAAAAATAACAGGAGGATGAAGTAGAAGAAGAAATAATCCCAAAGAAAAGTAGGAGGAAAACAAACAAGGAAAGAAAGGAGGAGGTAACAAATAAAGAGAATAATTTGGGGGATCAACCAACCATAGAATCAACTCTTGAAAGTGGAATCAAACACAACTTAGTGAAAAAATTAGGAAAACAATAACTGTTATAGATGTCATTTGGTAGTAGTTCTAAACTATGATTAGTGAAATAATTAAAATCATCTCTTGCAACAATAGTGGAATGGGTAGTGGGTACAAAATAAAAGCATTTAGGGATTTATTAAAAGAATAAAGACAAGTTGTCCTTTTCATCTAAGAGACAAATTTTGACGAAAAAGTGGCTTTAGAATTAGGGAATAAAAAATGGAAATCCAACAAAGGTGGTCAATAATAACACCTCATTTTTTCATAAGAAAGAAAAAGTTAGACAACAAAGTAATAATGTTCAAGAGATAAGAGATTAGGGGAGAAGATCACATAATTTGGGGTTATCATGGAGGTTGCACATGACTATTTGGAATCCATATACATAGAAGAGGGAGAAGACACTTTGGAAGCCAGTAAGCAATGCTACAAGGAATACCAAGCTTGATATTATCTAGGAATAACAAAAATATATTCAGGAAAATCGAGGAGGAGGAAGTGATAAATGCGATTTGGAGATTTGGAAATTAGGACCTAGAGCAAGACAAAGCACCAAGATTTGATGAGTTCTAAATCCATTTCTATCATGTTTGTTGGAGTATCATCAAGCATGATTCATGTCGAATGTTGAATTGGTATAGAAATAAACCTAAGTTGGGAAGGGGAACACACTCTTCATTTTTGTCTCTTATTCCAAAATAAAACAATTCATCCTCATTCACTGGACTCTGGCCCATCTACTAAGTAGTTCCTCCTACAAAATTTTGATAAAGATCTTAGCAAATCGACTGAACATGATTCTCCCAAATTTAATTTATGAAAATCAATGTGACTTCATAAAAAAAAGATAGATCATTGAAAACATATTTCTAGTTCAAGAGATTATTCACTCTAGTAGAAGAAATAATGAAAAGGGGATGATCATAAAAATACTTGTGGCCAATGTTTTCAATCAGTTATATTAATCATTTTTTTCGACTTCTTTACAAAAAAATTTATTCACTAGGTTAAAGCATGCATTAGATGCCCATGGATAACATCATAGGTAGATGGTAGGTTGACCTCCTTTTTTTAGAGTAAGAGAGGGATGAGACAAGGCCTCCCTTTGTCTCCACTCTTATACATTCTCATGGATGACTCTTTGAGCAAAAGGTTGGAGCAAGAGAGAATTGTTGGAAACGTGAAGGGTATATTGATTGTCCAGGGACCCAAATAATCGAGCCACTCTTAGTTTGATGATGACACATTGCTTATGGGGGGTGCCTTTGTCACCATAACTTACCAATTCAAGTAGGTCTTAATTCATTTCATGGATGTGTTAGGAGGAAATATCAATAAGGACAAAAAAATGTATGGTTGGAATTATTCTCCAAGGTTGTTGCAAAATATAGCTATACTTCTAGAGTTCCTTGTGGTGCCTTAATGGTATGCTCGAATATTTTGGAATGCCTATAGTTTCCAAGTTCCCAGAGGCATATGACTAGAAAGTTATTGTTCAAATAAATAAAAAACAAGATGCAACAATGGAACTCATAGTGGTTAAATCTAGTAGGTAGAGTGGTTTTGATAAAGTTTGTTCTATCAAGCCTACTTTTTTCTTAATCATATTATTTGCTAGCAGCGATTAGAATCATGCAACATATTGGGAGACATATCCATAAATGTTTATGGTAAGAGGGGAATACAAATATCATCTTTTAAATTGGAATATAGTGAGTGTGGCATATGAGAGAGGAGGATTAGATGCAAAATGTCCCTTGCTCATGAACCTGGAATTGGGAGCCAAAATTCTATGGAGACTGGTATCCAAAGGACGGGAATGGTGGAAATTTGTTTTTCACAAAATGTACTTGAAATCTAGCAGGATTGAAATCTCAAACACTCCAATTCTTGAGATCACAGGATCTTCCATTTGATGTTTATGCAAATCCACTGCCCCTATTATCCAAAATCATCGGTCCTGGGTTCTTGGAAATAAAGGTCATAGCAATCCAAGCATATTAACCTCCACTTGAGCAAGTGGATTACCAATGGATTAAATGTTTATGGTTTCCAGAAGAGATTCTCTTTCTCAAATTGGTTAACAGGCTTAACAGAACCTTGGACTAGATTCCTAATTTGGGGTTTTAAAAGATTTTAAGAACTTACCTATTTTGGTATCATTCCTAGTTGTCAGGAAAATTATATCACTTTTCTAATGACCTAAAAACATTAAATTGTCAAACCAGGGTTGGTAATCTTAGAGCTGCTACACTATATGTGCGAGTAATAATTTTCTAAAGACTATTAAAAAAGAAGCCAAATTACTCTATCTATAAAACTCTCTACTTTCAAAATGCAGGAAAGGATATTTAACCATTAATTTCATCTATTCTATTTTAACCATTGTCTACAACTAATGCTAAGCAACCCATTTAATCTATGCCAAAACTAGAGAAATGTAATTTAAATACCAAACATAACTCTAAGCTTTCCTTCAAATCATCTAAATTCTATTTTAAATTTTAATCAGAACTCCTTTCCTATTCTATCATCTATTAATTCACAATTCATCTATCAGAAATGCAGAAAGAAATGTGTTAATCTCAATCACCAAATCCTCTTCTATCCTTTAGTCATCTACAGTGCTGTGGGTGCTAGTGGAGAAATACTCTATGAAAGATTTAAAATTCACTGTTCAAAAAGGAAATATTAAAAATATAATAGTGATGAACAAGTGCAAAACAAAGTAACTAGTGCGAAATGGGTACAAAACACTAACAACAACTCTATTCTATTTGTAAATCTATTTCCTATGGAAGGGAAATCTTATGAAAAGGATAAATTTAATCTACGCTATCCTGATGTCATATCTTAATCTACAAAATCACAACTAACTCTTAAATCAAATCCACTAATTATCCACTAACCGTAAATTCAATCTAAGTCACTAACTCTGCAATTTCCTTCAACCGACTTGTGTAAAAGTAAATGATAAAAACTTAATCAGACTTCCTTCTACGTTCTGGTTTTAAACTGACAGACTACCAATTAAATTCATTGAAATTCAACTACCATGCGTGAATCGATCTATATTAACAAGAATTCAAATGATCCAAGCATTATGAATTAATTTAAAACCTATTTAATTCTATCATTCACTATCTCTATCCTATAGTTCAATCTACGACTTTTAGCAAATTGACGATTCAATCTACAAAGCACAAAACATGGTTATTCAAATCTATTTGCCAAGTATCTACGCTCTGTGCACAAATATTACTCTACAAAATTACAATGCCATGTGATCTAAATTATAACAGAATTCAATCTAGCAGTTGCATATTTAAATGATAAAAACATGGAACAATTTCTACAGTGATTATTTCTACAGAAAAGACAATCAACATCTACTTTGTATATCTACTATAAAATGGAGAGATCATCTACCTCTAGTGGTGGGCCCTCCCATAGAGACATAGATCCCTGTTAACGTTTCAGAAAAGAACAATCTACACTACCATATCCATTCAACAACTATTGCAGAAACGATCAATCCATGTGTTCAATCTTTAACCATACATCAATTCCGAGAGAAAACCAATATCATTCTATTTAGCAAAAGTCTCAGTCGACGTTTTTCAAAATCAATCGTTGCCCTCATACCGGGGCAGACCCATCGTTTTATAATGTTTTAATCCTCATTTTTGGAATTGGCGATCCTCCATCTAAGCTAAGTACCAATGCTAAAAATGGAAAAGCCATGCAAAGTATTAATTACATAATAAACTTGAATGGGCGATCTTATGACACGAAGTGTCATGAGATTCGCCTCTAATAACAACTTCCAGTAAATGTGTCTCTGCATACATTCTTCTTTGAATAGGATTCCAGCTTGTATGTTGAAGTGGCATCAAACTTTTATGAAGCTTCTTGAGCAAAAAGGAGGCTGCGTCAACATGTGATAATCTGCAATAGAGTAGTCAAAAAGAGCTGCATCCCAATATTGCATTAGTCCATTAATCATAGTATGCATTCTTTTAATTAACATTCAAAAGATTAAAACATTTGAAAAATGTATTAAAAGATGATCTTTTTACCTTAGAAACATGGTTAGGCAGGGCAAAAAGGATATAGTCTAGAAATGTAGCAAAATAGATAGATGTTTGTCAAAAGGAGATATAAGATGCTGGTAACTGGTGCAGAACAGGTGAAAAACAAGTCAAATATATGCAAAAATAGAGGTCATATTCATGGCCCAACATTTCCCCCCAGGCTGAAGTACTTGCATGTCCTCATGCAACAAGACTAGGAATAGGGGAATTAATGAGAACTTGGAAACCAAGCACTATTTGTATCTTTAACTTTCTAACTTGCTTCTTCAATCTTCTGATCTGTGCTTGTCTCTGATGAGCAATCTTCTCAATCTTTTTCATCTTCTTAAGAAACTCTGTCTGCCTTCCTTTTAGCCGCTCTACCTTAGATCTTAGATGAGTGTTCTGGATTATTCGCAACTCATTTTATGTTTCTATATGCCTATTAAGAACTTCATATTCTTGAAGTTTCTCCTTTAAACACACATTTCTTCTTACCGGCCTGCTAAGGGAAATACATCCTTTCTCACTTCGAGAATCAACATCTGTAGGAGAAAAACCTTCTGAATTTCCATCAACATTCTCTTGCATTGGTGTAGACATTGATTCATGTACCTCAGGGGCTTCTTCTATTTTCTTACAATCGTCAACTTCATTTTCAACAGAACCTTGAACATCATTCAAAACAGAGTTAACAAGGTTCTCAACAAGGTCTTCACTAGCTACAGGATGTTGAAAGTCAAGAACATCGGTTGTAGAGTTACCAACAAGGTCCTGAACACCCTGTTTTGGAACAATCTCTTCCTCCTCGGGAATTTTCCCAAAGTTTTCAACACCTTCTGCCCGTTTGTGAACTTCTTTTAATAATCGTGACATGCTCCAAGTTGGACTTGGCTGAAAATCTGTTCCCACTGTAGGAGCTTCCTCCAAGTTAGCAATTTTACTTCTGGTCATAGGATTTGAATGAGAAGGTTTAGCTAAAGAATTCTCTTTGATTCTTGGTTTAACAATGAAGTCCTCGACTCTGTCAGAGTCGAGGTCTTCATTCAATCTCAACTCAAAATGAAAAGGGCTAGGCGATTTATCTGTAACTGCTTCCGACTCAATATACTCCATCTTTTCTTTACCTGGATTTGGATTCTTCTAGCACTTGTCTTCCTTTTCCTTTGTATTTTCATTATTAGGTATGGGAGCTTTAGAGGTATCAGGGGAGAATAGCACTCTCGGGCGCTTTTTACTTTCAGAGGGTGTTTTTGGTTCAGTAATATCATGCTTTTTTTTTGTTCCCTGTGTTTCGGAATTAACAGATGCAGGGGATTTGGGTAATTTAGAGGCAGACTGAAGCCGAGTCCGTCTATTAGATAAAATTGTCGCCTTACTGACTTTTGGCTTTGATCTCGACTTCTTAGATTTACTAGGTTTAAAATTCCCTTGAAGACACCCTTCCCAGGTTAAATCTTTGGCTTCCAAAGCAAATGAAACAAGAATTTTAATTAACCCATGGTGAGACAAACTACCCTTAGGATTAGTTGTACTTTTCTGATTCTGGTTCGCCATTTTTCCCAGGGTTTGGAGAAAATAATATAGAATGTTCATAGGGGAAGTTCCTTCCAGATGGAGTAACAACTTAGCATGATATATATATAAAGTATCAAAATGTCCTTCACGGGTGACAAATTTTTGCAAAATATACAGAACCTTACCCCATAAGCCCGACGACCAGGTTTTAGGAATGCCTCTTGACCAGTAAGCATCTTTGAATTCAGAAATCAACAGCTGATTAAAAATATCCTTCGCAACTGGTTTGCCTTTACACCATCTTTCCCCTGTGCGTGGCAGATCCACTGCCCGACTGATGAAACTCTCTGTAATTACCAATTCGAGGCCTTTGATAATAGTGTGATGCCCGTCGAAGGTCTTAGCAAATTGCAGAGCAATCTCCGTATCATATCCATCAAATTTCTCTAGAAAGGGCATCCATCCTGCGGATTCAAAAATGTGCTTGGTATCTCGAAAGTCCGTTGAGGAAGCAATCTCAACCAGACTATCTGGTTCATGCCGACTAGCTACCATGTTTACGGGTACAGAGGTGAAGGTAAGATAGCGAATTATGCATGTTGGGTTGAGAATGCATAAGGGAAGAAACATTATGCGCGATCGGGTTAAACAATGTCTTAAAAAGAGGTAAAACATCCGCAGGCATCATTATGTGTGGTTGATCAAATGTTTTCATCATTAATTAACCACCCCGAAGTACCAGAAAGTACATTACCGAAATCATGCAGAGATAACCGTGGTTGCACAGATACGATCTTAATCATGGCAAAGTTTACATCAAGTCGTGGGATAGATAGTTTTGATGAGGATTCATCATAAGTGGAGTGTCTGAAGGTATAAAAGAGTACACGTCTGAAATCGTGCGAGAGTAAAGGGAGAGAACGCATCACATGGTAAGGATACAATCATTATCGGGGGAGGGCATGTGCAATCATTTTTTCAAAGGCCAAATCTCGTTATGGAAGGATGGCGGCAATCGATCATTCTTTTAATAAATTTAAATGTATTAATAATTTGAATGATTAACTAAAGAAGCACATACCTCATCCATTACTTACTATTTTCATGTTTTGTAATAGGTGTTGAAGATCAGAGCCTGAGTGTATCCTTTTTCCATAGATGTCTCCTGTTGACTACAATGCCTCTGTCCCAGCTACACTGGTACAGAGACATTATAAAAGTTCTCCCTGTTTTTTCTTTGATTTTAATGAATTATACAGCTGAAAAATTCTCTGCAACAAAGTGCCCTTGGATCCTTTTGAAACCAATCTGATGCTTTTCCTAGCTGGTACTGATATTATTCTTTCTCATGAGTAAACTGATTGAGTACCAGATAGGTACAGAACTGGTAAAAAACAAGTACTGAAAGAGTGTTGAAATAAACTGGTGCAAAACTGGTACCAAACTGGTACAAAACAAAAACTGGAAAAATGTTGAAATAAGATGAACAATAACTGCAGCGAGAACAATCTGAACAGAGTGATCTCTAGCCAAACACCAAGCTCCAAGCTCTGTAACTGAAAACCAACTGCAACCGGACCAGTATCCCAAACCTGCTGAGATGTAGAAAAAGTTCTCATTTTGGAGAAAACAAATCTCTGACTAACTCTGAACCTGTCCTCCTTTTATTTCAAAGAGGAATCAACCAAAATCATCAAATCTGCAACAACTTCAAAGCTTTTACCCATGGTACAAATCTTTATTGTGTGAATAAATGTTTTGAAGTCGAACACAAAAAGAAGACATTGGATTACCAACCATTAATGTCTATTGTTAACCAATGCGAGAGGACCCACCATTGATGTCAATGGGCCTCAGGGTACCTATAGTACATCTTAATAGGTACAAATAGATATTCTGATGTCGAGTCACCTGTAAGATCTATCAACCAAGAGACATTAATGTATTCCCATGGTTGTTAGCAAGGAGATCTGCCATTAAGGCATGCAGATTCTAGGGTACTAAATAGTCTCTAGCCTCATCTCCAGATAAGGTGTTGATGTCGATGGAGTGCGACTTGTTGGAAGGTGGACCTTAATGTATCCCACATCATCCAACTTGAGTGCAAATATAAAAATTTGTAGAAAATGATTTGGTGGAACAAGAATCACTTACTTGTGTATTTTACGAGCCCAAGTTAGTTATTGCTCGTTTCTTTTTCACATTTTGTGAGTCTGAAAAATAGATAAAGGAAGACTCCAAGGGGTTTTCTTTCCCGTAATAATCTACTGGGTCCGGAAAAGGAATAAGCCTATACCCAATACATTCTCCTCTCATACTTTAATGAGCAACAAAGGAAGCAAACAAGCTCAAAATTTATTAGATTAAAACAAGACAATATGGCGTATTATAAAATGTTTCGCAAAATAAACAATCTTACCTTCTTACATGTTGCGAAAAATAGAGATGCTTCCATT
>JZKD02S0250267.1:234637-258677 GCA_000966675.3 Picea glauca
TAGTATGGTTTGGACTATGAGTTATGGATCAAAAGGACGAAAGTATTTTTATAGGCACAGGGATATGATGTTTGGAACTTAGTTATTATATGATACAATGCTATAAAGAAACCAAATATTGTAGCCAATAAGGAATTGAAAAGGAACAACAAAATAGCAATGGATTTCATCTTGGAAGGATTGCATGATTCAGTAAAGGACAAAGTGGGAAAGTCTTCATAAGCTGAAGAACTCTGGGATAAGATACATAATATCTATTCTTCTCCCATCATAGATTCATGTATTGCTAAAAGGGATATAGGTACAGAGAAGGAATAGATATTCTCATCATGTTAGATAGATTCATAAGAGGAAGAGTATAGAGAGGAAGAAGTTGATTATAGAGAACAATTGATCAATGCAATTGAATATCTAAGGACTGAAAGGAAATAAAACAAGTATCTCTAGGAAGAACTAAATAATATAGAAGAATCTCATAACACCAACTCTAAAGAAGTTGAGTAGACGATCATGATGTTAAAGGGTCAGATAGAAGAATCCATAAGGACTGAAGAAACTCTTGAGGATCATAAGTAGTGTTTGGAAATCAAAATAGCAGAAAAAAAGGAAGAAGCAGAAAAGAGAGAGAAGATATTGACAGAGCATCTCAAGGAAATCACTGACGACTTAAATCATCTTGAAGTAGAATTTGGTCAGGAAGAGAAAATACTTGAAAAAGAAATCATCTACTTGAAGATCCAAATTGAAGAAGCAAAGAGGACAGAATAATTCATGAAGATTCAAATAATGAAGAAAAAAGAAGAGGTTAAGAAGCTTGAAGAATAATTTGTCACATTGAGAAGTAAAATCATCAAGATCAACAAGAACATTGAAAATACAGAAACATCCACATCAACAATAGCAAATAAAGAGAAAAATTTTAGGTTTCCAGAAAATAAGAATGAAGAAAAGAGTAATATTTATGCAGAAGTAATCGAAGGAATCATGGTCAGAAAGAATCAAAGAAGAATGAGTATAATAGATATACATCTTCAACAATACCTACCAAATTTAAGCAACAAAGAAGCTTCAACCATGATGAAGAAATCCACATAAGAGATGATCATGATCAACCAAGGCAGGAATTCAAAAGGACTACACAACAAAGAAGATCATCCACTCCCAGGTATGTAAATTTCTTTTATGGTCATTGGTTTTATTGTACTAAATTTGGACATAAGGTTGTAGATTACAAGTCTTATGAAAGAAATACTCAAACAAGAAAATCTTATGTGGCCCCACATGACATTGAATGTTACAAGTGCCATAACTATGGACACATAGCCCATGATTGTAGAAGCATGATGGAAAATTCTTTGAGAAATACCACTAATATTAGATATAAGAAGGTTTGGAAAAGAAAAAAAGAATAGGTAAAGGAAGATCAAATAATTGAAGGACACCTAGAAGTCATACTCTCAACATTGGAAATAGTATGAGATGAAGACAAATCTGTACAGAAAAGGAAAGATGTTATATACATGAAGGTTTGGAGAATAAATGATAAACAAGAAGAACAGGTGAATAAAGACAAGGTCCCAGATATCGCAGGATTTGCAGTAGTATGAGAAAGAATAGAAGAGAAGGTGAATAAGAAACAAGTTCAAGAGATTATACTTTCAAGAATTGTAGTGCAAGATCAATCCATAGGAAGAAAGGAAGAATTTATAGTTTAGAAATATGATGAGTCTACAGACAAAGAGGAAGATTACTCTGCATCAGAGCAGGTATTTTTTTGAGCCATCTGGTTTGGAGACTCCCAGGTAATATGTATGTTGAACATGGGGAGTCCATGCAGTAGACACTACATATCAGAGAACCATCTTTCGAGCAGTATGAAGTGTTTGCAGAGAAAAATTTAGAGCATTCAGATAGCATAAGTACAGAGTAACATATTGATTAGTTGAGAAGTAGTGTTCCCACATAGGTATCAGTTGAAAGAAAAATATTTATGATTCTATTGAACATATGTATTCAAGCAAGGATATCTTCAGTGCAAGTTGTTCTAGACATGTAGAGTTTGATGAGAAGATAGATCAGATTAGTGGAAATATTTTGAATGGTACAGTGAGAGATGGGTCAACATTGTGGACAATTGAGTAGTAGGGTTATGAAAAATTGGTGACATGTGGACAAAGATGGATTCGTGATATGCTTAGCAGGTACAGGAAACATGGGTCAAATGCATAGCAACATATTTACAATTGGAATCATTGAAATCAGTTAGAATCAGTTGGTCACATAAAGGAAATAAGTGAATGACACAACAAAACATGGAAAGAGAAATTGTCAGCAAAAACTCTATCATCAAAATGAAATCATTTGAAATCAAGGTCAAGTGAACATGACAAGTGATTAAAGAAATCAAATTTTGAATGATTTTTATATATTTCGGTGAATTACATGAGGAAGAATCAATGGACAATAAGTATCACTGGAAGAGAGGAAAGGAAACATTTCACAGGTATTTCTACATCTTGCATATCATCAGAGAGAGAGATATAGAAAGGAAGATCGACATCATGTAGACAGGGGGAGAAATACCCACAGGGGGAGCTATTAGTTTTCCTATAATTGGTTAGAGCAGGAAAAGTGTCATGAGGATACATATCGATAGGGGGAGTTAACTATTGGTCAGGAATGAAGAGAAAGAACAGATGCATGAAGACAAGGGAGCAATCCCAAGGAGAGATACCCTTTGTCATTGATGTCAAATTGGAGAGTGAGAAACATTTATGAGGAGCAATGGTCATAGGGGGAGCATGATCATGAATGTTTCCATGTCTAAGTGTTTCCATCAATGCAAAACGGGGAGATTATTGGACAATTGGTTGTCAACCCTTGGAGAGTGATCTTGGAGATTGATGCCAAACCTTAGAGATTTATGTCAACCCTTGGAGAGGTCTAGTGATGTGGATGATATCGTTGGATAGTTGATTATCACTTGTATGATCGATATTGATGGTGAATTAGTTGATGAAGTCTGGTATCACATTTTGGTAGCCTCGACGGTGTGGTTTTTGTACCCGAAGTTAAAATAGGAATATGGAAATGAAGGAAAATGTAAATGTATGAAATACCCTCATACATGGATAATACTCGTCATGATGTTTCCAGTGATATGTGGAACTCCACGTGGCTCCTCACGGTTAGGGAGATATGGCCTTGTAAAGTTTGAAGCCCAAAAGACTAGACATGAAGCCCCTAGTTGGTTACAAGTCTTGGTCAAAGGGAAAAGTGGTTGTAACAAGAAACCCCTAAAATAAGGAAATAGGTTACCTAGAACAAGTATAAATACACCTCAAAGAGTCTCTCTTTGTACACACACACTTACAATTGAATATGTATCTTGTGATTGTTATGGTCTAGTATTATGATATTTTGGCTAGTTTGTGACAACATTTTTTTTTATGTTACCAAGGAAGGTCGAAGGTGAAAGTCTTGGGGTTGCAACAAATCCTAGTTTCTGAGGTATCCACAAGTTGCAGGTTAGCAAGGTGCATATGTACGCAGTCTGCAATGGAGTAAAACGTGGATATACGCGGGATGTAGAACTGAAAGTTGCTTATCTATGAAAATCTTATGGAAGCTTGAGAAGAGATGTTGGTATGAGGTTTCTAAGGAATATGGAAGAGTTACCTGTCAATTTACAGTACAGAAGGTCAGCTATAGGATCAGAGGTAAGTCTTAAGGGTTATGGTTATGGTGTTATGGTACATGCATGGTAATGATAATATGTGATATGGTACATATTGGTGATGCTATGGTACATTGATTAGAAGCATCATTGGACATCTTGGTGTATGGTTTGGTTACATGTTATGGTGCATACTTGAGGCTTGGTATATTGTGTTATGAGGCTGCATCTTGGTGTTATTGAGGGAATTCTTTAGGCATGTGTTTGTAAGCTTTGGTTTATGACTTGAGGCACATCATTGGATGCATGGTACATGTTGGTTGAGGTCTACTTGGTGAGATACATTGTTGGTTCATATCTTGGTTTATTGGCATATGGTGTATGGCATGATATGGTATATGGTTGAGACACTTGTTATGGTGCATGTTTGATACATGGTATGGTATAGGATTGATACATGGTATGGTGTTGATGATTGATGTACATGGTTGATGTGCATGGTTGGCACATGGTATGGTATTGAGGTGTGTGGTTGATGCATGGTTTTGTACAGGCTGAGTTGCATGGTTGATGGATGGTTTGGTACAGGAGTTGGTGCATTGTTGATGCACTTGTTGTGGTACAGGTTGAGGTATAGTTCGATGCATGGTTGATGGATGGTTTGGTACAGGAGTTGGTGCATTGTTGATGCACTTGTTGTGGTACAGGTTGAGGTATAGTTCGATGCATGGTTGATACATGGTACAGGTTGGTACTTGGTTGAGACACATATCTTTTGATGGTATGTGGTGATCTTGGTACATTCTTGGTAGAGGCATGTGTTGGTATTGTTGAGCATATGGTTTGAGATATGCTCTTGGTGATCTCGGCATGAGTTGCATGCGGATGAGAGTGGATCTAGTTTCATGGATGAGATAGTGATTGGTTGGACATGTTGATGTGACAATGACAGTGACATTGATAGTGGTAGTGTAATGTCCCCTCTGTTACGACTAGGAAAAGCGAAGCACAATAGGTAATTTTTTCTTTTAGCATTAGGAAAATAACATCAACACATAATCAAACGACATCATAATTAAAATAAATACAAGTGAATCATCGTTGTAATAAAATAACGTCACAACCAACGCATCAACATAATTAGTAATGACACATAATCAACACATCATCACACTTAGATAACAACACATAATCAACAAGCATCATAAATGGCAACACAAGATCAACTCATCACGATCAATTGGAATCATCAATACTTTTAATCGCTCAACTCATCACATAAAGATAACATAAGATAACATAAGGATAACATACAGATAATAATAAATATGACATAAAGATACTACCCGCCCAACCTACCCTACAAGGTTAGGACCTCCAAGACACATAAGCAACTCTCAAGCCCATGATTCATCCGAATGATTTTGACCATTTAAGGTCTCAGGGCTGGTGATTGTTCTGAGGAACAAGGAGGTGTCTACATCCCACTAACAAAATCAAGTCCAAAATGATAAATCAACAACATCAATGATAATCAATGGTGCAATAGCGTTCTAATAACCATTCACACATCACATAAATTTCAAGGCGCAAGAGAATTTAATTACTAAATAAATCATACAACAACATAAGTTAAGGTGCAATGTAATCAACTTTATTTATTTTCAAGGCGCAAAAGAAAACATCTTCTTTACTCCAAGGCACATGATTAATCAATTACTGAAGTCAACCATAAATCAACATTATTCCAAGGTGAATGTGTGATCTAAATATTGAATTAAACATAAATCAACATCATTACAATGCGCGCAATTAATCTAAGCACTTAGGAAATCACACATCAACATTGTTACGATGCGAGCAAGAAATTAAAAAGAATAAACATGTATGTGTCATCAAGGTCCATTGAGAAACACAATCTAAATACTCAACCATCAGCATATATAAGAGATTGTTATCTTTATGGATAGTTAGACTTTTATGGTGTTTAAACTAAGTTTTACAATTAAAGCAAAAGAAATATATACATTAAATTAGTAGTGATGCAGGAGCATCGCCAACGTCAAGCGAGCATGGGGTACACACCAACGCATTTTGAGCACATGATGAATTGTTTGAATGTTTTTGAAGCGGATACGCCAGACTTAAATGAGATTGTTAAAGAGAGGCGTACTTCTTGATTTGTAAACATACCTTGAGCGTCTCGCTCTCGTCTGTATTAGGTGAAGGCATTTAAGTTAATGAATGTAAGTAGATAGAATTGAATTCCTAGATTAGACAGTTTTAGGAGCGAAGAGGGAAACGAGATATAGACACCCTCCCTTGTATTATTGTAAAAATAAGCAGCATTATGAGCGTAGAGCATTTAGAAGAGAGCAGAGAGTTGTAGTTGAAAACACCCATGTATAGAGATTTGAATTAATAGAAAGAGTTTCGATTCAAATTCATGGTGTCGTATTTGTTCTCTGTGTATGCATGTTGAATGTTATGCTCATGGATGTTTACTCTCTGTTATACATTTTCTTTATATGTTGTGTATATGATTTCATGATTTGTGTTTGAAGTTTGAGAGAAAGTAAGGAATGAATTTCAATTGTTTCTCTATCTGAGCAAGAGTTCCTACAAGGAGTGCAGTGAAGTTGTCCGCAAGGAGTGCGTTGACAAGAGTTCAGAGATTTATCTCTGAAAGCTTAGGAGGGTTAACATTGTTCTCATTCTCGCAGAAGTGCAAGTTGAGCACAGGGGTCGTGCAAGGTGTGCGCAGGAAGAGTAAAGTCTCAGAGTTTGCGAACCTGAGTGAAATTGTTGAAAGACTACTGCTGCAGGGAGTGCGCAGAGTCAAAGGACTTCAATTTTTTGAAGTAATTGAAGGATTCACCGCAAAGAGTGTGTGCGGGAGTCTTCTTTAAGACTCGGAGTTGGAGAAATTTTAGAAGGGATAGGATCTTCACAGTTGTCGCAAAAAAGCACAGAAGGTTGGTGCCTTGAAGCGTTGAAAAGGAGGCGCAACGATGTTGTTGCAAGAAAGAGGAATTTCGCGGAAGAACACCGCGTTCATTTCACAGAAATCGTCAAGGGAGATTTGGGCGGTCAGAATCCACTGAGGGGAGTTCACAAGGTTCCAAGGAACATCAGACCTTGCAGAGGAGTGAGGAGGTTTACGACGAGTGTGTTTTTCGTTTAAGTTCAAGGCAGAACAGAGTCGTAGGATCTGGACCAACAGGGTCGTCAGATCACTTACATATTTCACATTTCGGGGTCTCAAGAGGTGAAGGGTCGAAACCTTCAGAGCGAGGCTCACGAACTCACAAAAGGTGAAGTCTAGATATAGCGAAGGGATCAGATCCGTTCGCCAAAAAGAGGACACGTGTCATGAGATCACCCGTCTCGGGGACTCAGACATCGGGGGATCCGAAAGAGAAGTTTTTCAACTTCGCGAGAAGCGAAGTTGTGAAGTAATCCAAGTCATCCATTGGAGGAGGACAGGTGTCAGAGATCAGAGGATCTCACGAACTCGGAGGTTCGTCGGGTGAGAGCCCAAAAAATTTGGGTGCTCGGAGTTGCGAGAAGCAAAGTCGCGAAGTGCCAAGAGCCAACACGAGGGACACGTGGCAGAACTGCACAATGGAATCGGGAATTTAACCAGCAGACACACGTCACACATTTGGAGGAGTCAACACCCCATTGACCTCTCACGTCTCGGGCCCTCGGGAGAAAAGGGAACGAAGGTTCGAGCCCTTGAATCTAGAAGAGAAGCGAGAACGAGAGGAGGAAAGTCAAATCTCGCCTCTCGGGGGTTTGGGAAAGAAAAGAGGCAAGGCTCGACATTTGAACTCGTGAAGGTGCGAGAGGCGAAAGGCGCTAGTGCTTAGCCTAGCTGGCATCGTGCAAGGAGGGCACTGACAAAAGGGGAGCCATAACCATTTCGCGGTCTCGGGTATCGTGGAATTGGAGGAGAAAGGCTTGGAGTTTCAACTCGCAAACTCGCGAAATCGCGAACCGTGAAAAAGAACCTGTGGATCGATTTGAAGGGGGATTCCAGCAAAGAATCTGAAAGAGCCGATCCGGCTAGAAGGGAATCTAGAACGATCCTGTGAGCGGATCTCGGTCCCGAGGGGCCGATAGGGTCTGCGTCAAGTGGTATTAGAGCCCAGAGATTCCTTTGCTTTCTGTAGCAGGGAAAAGGGAGATTCACCATGCCACCGAGAAGAAGGGACATGCAAACACCCGATCAGCCAGAGGAGAGGGAAATACCGAGAAGAAGGGGTAGGCAGATGCCTGATCCAGCCATAGAAAGAGAAATGCGTGACCTACGCACCATACTCAATGATATGGAGACAACACAGAGGCGTACAACTGGTGCTGGGGATCTTAGTGATTCTGAAAGTGAAGATGAAGCTGGACATGAAGGAGAAGAAGTCACAGCAGAAGATGCAGCAAACAAACGCCTGATTAGGGTTGTTGCAAGAATGGGTGCTAAGGCAAAAATGGATATTCCAGTATATGAGGGAAACCTGGACGTCGAGGAGATTCTAGATTGGATTAGAGCTATGGACACATATTTTGACTATGAAGATGTCAAGGAGGACAAAAAGGTCAAACATGTTGTCACGAGACTTAGAGGACATGCAACATTGTGGTGGGATGAGCTACAAGATGACAGGCACTACAAAGGCACACAGAAGATCAAGAGTTGGGATAGGATGATCGCAAAGATGAAGGCAACATTCATTCCCAGGGATTACCAGATTACTCTGTTTCGAAGAATGCAAAATTTGAGACAGAAGTTGATGACAGTGAAGGAGTACACTGAAGAATTCTACAGGCTGAACATCAGGGCAGGTCATCGCGAAAGTGATGATGAAAAGGTTGCCAGGTACATGAATGGTCTTAGATACGACATTCAGGATGATATGAGCATGATGACCATCCAAACGGTGGAATATGCTTATCAGATGGCTCTAAAAGCTGAAGAGAAGATGAGTCGAAAGCAGGGTCAAAGAGGCTGAGGCAGAAGTCAGCCCAAAGGCAAATCAGTTGCCCAGGATAGAAATCAGAAACCCAAGGAAGACTGGAAGAAACCTCAAACTCAAACTGAGAGAGGTGGAAGTTCATAGAGAGGGCAACATACCGAACAGAGAGGTTAGTATGTTGATGCAAATATTTTTCCTCGTACCAGAGGTAGAGGAAGAGGAAAAGATGGAGTGGTAAAATGCTTCACATGTGGAAAGAATGGACACAAATCTTATGAGTGTCCAGACAAAAAGAAAGAATGTGGTGAAACTCACATCGCCAAAGCACAGAGGCAGAATGTTGAGGCAGAAGATGTTGAAGGTGGAAGATCGCCGATGATGCGAAAAGTTCTCTTAATGCCAGAGAAGGAGGTGGAGAATCCAGTGCAAAGAAACAGTCTTTTACGGGCTGCTTGCAAGACCAAAGACAAGGTATGCAAGATCATTGTGGACAATGGTAGCACAGATAATCTCGTTTCTACAGAGATGGTAGAAAAGCTGGAGCTGGAGATGATTGAGCATCCGAGCCCATATAGAGTTTCGTGGTTACAAAAAGGACATCAGGTAAATGTCACTAAACAATGTTTAGTTGAGTTTAAAATAGGAGGGTATAAGGATGAAATACTCTGTGATGTCATTCCCATGGATGTTTGTCATCTATTGCTAGGTAGACCGTGGCAATATGACAGAAATGTGGTTCATGATGGGAGGAAGAACACATACACCCTAGAGAAGAATGGGAGAACACACATGTTGTTGCCGATCAAAGATAAAGAAATAAAACCTGAAATAAGCAACACTGTACTTCTCATGAGTGGGAAGGAACTTCTTACAGAGGTTATGAAGAAGGAGGAACCGTAATTCATTATGGTCAAGAAGCCAAAGATTATTTTAACCAGTACAAGGGTAGATGATTTACCAAAAGAGGTTCAGAAGCTGTTAGAAAAGTTTGTTGACATAGTAGTGGACGAACTACCTCGTTTGTTGCCACCAATCAGAAGTGTGAGTCATCATATTGATCTCATACCTGGAGCCAGTTTACCAAACAAAGAAGCGTACAGATTGACGTCACAGGATAATGAAAAAGTCAAAAGACAGGTCCAAGATTTAATGGACAAGGGTTTGGTTAGAGAAAGCTTGAGTTTGTGTGTTGTTCCGACAGTACTCAGTCCGAAGAAAGACGGAGGCTGGAGAATGTGTACTGACTCGAGAGAAATCAACAAAATAACCATCAAGTACAAATTTCCATTGCCAAGGATGGATGATTTGATGGATTGCTTAAGTGGGGCCGAATTTTTTTCAAAGATTGATTTGAAAAGTGGATATCACCAAATTCATATGAGGGAAGGTGATGAATGGAAGACAGCCTTCAAGACTAATGAAGGGTTGTATGAATGGCTTGTTATGCCGTTTGGCTTAACAAACACGCCAAGTACTTTCATGAGGTTGATGAATGAAGTCCTAAAGGAGTTCATCGGAAAATTTGTCATTGTGTATCTTGATGACATACTGATTTTCAGTAAAACAGAGGCAGAGCATTTGAAACATTTGGCTACAGTGATGCAGAGGATACAACAAGAGAAGCTGTCGATAAACGTGAAGAAATCCTCATTCATGAAGACATAGCTCATTTATTTGGGTTTTGTTATTTCTGCAGATAAGTTGAGGATGGAACCAGATAAGGTGGAGGTAATTAAGAATTGGCCATCACCGACGAGTATATTTGAGGTGAGAGGTTTTCATGGATTGGCTAGTTTCTACCGAAAGTTCATCAGGAATTTCAGTGGAATTAGTGCACCGATGATGGACACAGTGAAGAAAAGACACAAATATTTTCACTGGACAAAAGAAGCCGAAAAGAGTTTTAATTTGTTGAAAAGGAAAATCACGGAACAACCAATCCTGGTGTTGCCTGATTTCCAAAAGACATTTCAGGTAAAATGTGATGCAAGTGGGTTTGCAATAGGGGCAGTCTTGAGCCAAGAAGACAGGCCGATAGCATACTTCAGCGAGAAGCTGAATGAAGCGAAAGTGAAATACTCCACTTATGACAAGGAGTTCTATGCTATTATCCAGGCATTGAAGAAGTGGAGACACTACTTGATTCCTAAGGAGTTTGTCTTATACAGTGACAATCATGCTTTTCAATTTGTGACTCAACAGGAGGAGTTGAATCAAAGACATGTTAAATGGGTTGAATAGATGCAGAACTTTACTTTTGTAATTAAGCATATTTCTGGAACTACTAACAAAGTTGCTGATGGTTTGAGCAGGAAATGTTTGTTGTTGCAGGAGTTCAGAGTCAAAACACTGGGTTTTGATGATCTCAGGGGCATGTACAGAGATGATCTAGATTTTAAAGAGGCGTATGAAGCAGCTGAGAATCCAATTCTCAAGGACAGAAGTCAATGGATAGAATACATGATCCAGGAAGGATTACTATTTAAGGGTAATCAACTTTGTATTCCAAAATGCTCCATGAGGGAGAATTTGTTGAAGGAGAAACATAGTGGATGATTGGTTGGACATTTTGGTCATGTCAAGACATTCGCAAAGTTGAATGAGTCATATTTTTTGCCAGGAATGAAAGCAGACGTCAAAAGATTTGTGGACAGATGTAGAATTTGTCAGCATTCAAAAGGAAAGAGGCAGAATGCAAGCTTTTATCAACCATTACCCATACCTGACAGGCCATGGGATGCAGTAAGCATCGACTTCATATTGGGGTTGCCAAGAACACAAAGAGGGTTTGACTCAATCTTTGTGGTAGTGGATAGATTTTCCAAAATGGCACATTTCATACCATGTCAGAAAACCAGTGACGCAACTCACATTGTGAATCTGTTTTTCAAATAAGTCATTCGACTTCACGGCTTACCAAGGAGCATAATTTCAGATCGAGACACCAAGTTCGTGGGACACTTCTGGAGGACCTTATGGAAAAAGCTGGGAACAAACTTATCATTCAGTTCAGCTTATCATCCTCATATGGATGGATAGACAGAAGTTGTGAACAGAAGTTTGGGAGACTTGCTGAGGAGCTTGGTGACAGAACACCACAGTCAGTGGGATAATATTCTGCTACAGGCGGAATTTGCGTATAACGACTCACTAAACAGAAGCACAGGGCAAAGTCCATTCCAAATTGTTTATGGGATACAGCCAAGGGGAGTTTTTAAATTGAGAGATTCAGAACAGAATGCAAATAGGAGTGCTAGTGCAGAAGATTTCGCAGAAGCGATGAAGGAACTTCACAGCCAGGTGAAGGAGCGATTGCAGAACTCGAGCCAAGAGTATAAGCGCAGAGCAGATCAACATAGGAGACAAATTCAATTTGAGGTTGGTGATTTGATTCTGGCACATCTGAGAAAGGAAAGGTTCCCAAAGGGAACATATAACAAACTAAAGATGAAGAAGATTGGACCATGTAAGGTCTTGAAGAAATTTGGGGCAAATGCTTATGAGATTGAATTACCCGATGGGATCGGAATTTCTCCGATATTCAATGTCTCAGATTTGTACCCATACCAAGCTGAGGAAACAAGAACAAGTGATGAACAACGAGAGGTTCAATGGGCTAAACAGATGCCAGTTGCAGAGAAGCCACAGATGGAAAGCATACTGGACAAGAGAGTTAGCCAGAGGACCAAAATAAAAGAATACTTTGAATACTTGGTCAAGTGGAAGGGACATCCAGTTGAAGATGCCAGCTAGGAGAACGAAGCAGAGATTCAGAAGCATGGATAGACCGTGCGAGAGCTCATGGACAGGAGCCCATGAAAATTTTCAAGCGAGGGAGTATGATGCAGGGCATCGCCAACGTCAAGCGAGTGTGGGGTACACACCAACACATTTTGAGCACATGATGAATTGTTTGAATGTTTTTAAAGCGGATCTTCCAAACTTAAATGAGATTGTTAAAGAGAGGCGTACTTCTTGATTTGTAAACAGGCCTTGAGCGTCCCACTCTCATCTGTATTAGGTGAAGGCATTTAAGTTAATGAATGTAAGTAGATAGAATTGAATTCCTAGATTAGACAGTTTTAGGAGCGAAGAGGGAAACGAGATATAGACACCCTCCCTTGTATTATTGTAAAAATAAGCAGCATTATGAGCGTAGAGCATTTAGAAGAGAGCAGAGAGTTGTAGTTGAAAACACCCATGTACAGAGATTTGAATTAATAGAAAGAGTTTCGATTCAAATTCATGGTGCCGTATTTGTTCTCTGTGTATGCATGTTGAATGTTATGCTCATGGATGTTTACTCTCTGTTATACATTTGCTTTATATGTTGTGTATATGATTTCATGATTTGTGTTTGAAGTTTGAGAGAGAGTAAGGAATGAGTTTCAATTGTTTCTCTATCTGAGCAAGAGTTCCTACAAGGAGTGCAGTGAAGTTGTCCACAAGGAGTGCGTTGACAAGAGTTCAAAGGTTTATCTCTGAAAGCTCAAGAGGGTTAATGTTGTTCTCATTCTCGCAGAAGTTCAAGTTGAGCACAAGGGTCGTGCAAGGTGTGCGCAGGCAAAATAAAGTCTCAGAGTTTGCGAACCTAAGTGAAATTGTTGAAAGACTACTGCTGCAGGGAGTGCGCAGAGTCGAAGGACTTCAATTTTTTGAAGTAATTGAAGGATTCGCCGCAAAGAGTGTGTGCGGGAGTCTTGTTTAAGACTCAGAGTTGGAGAAAGTTCAAGAGGGATAGGATCTTCGCAGTTGTCGTAGAAAAGCACAGAAGGTTGGTGCCTTGAAAAGGAAGCGCAGTGACGTTGTTGCAAGAAGGAGGAATTTCGCGGAAGAACACCGCCTTCATTTCACAGAAATCCTCAAGGGAGCTTTGGGCGGTCGAAATCCACTGAGGGGAGTTCATGAAGTTTCGAGGACCGTCAGATCCTGCAGAGGAGCGAGGAGGTTTACAACGAGTGTGTTTTTCGTTTAAGTTCAGGGGAGAATAGAGCCGTAGGATCTGGACCAATAGGGTCGTCAGATCACTTACATATTTCACATTTCAGGGTCTCGGGAGGTGAAGGGTCGAAACCTTCGGAGCGAGGCTCGCGAACTCACGAAAGGCGAAGTCCGGAGATAGTGAAGGGATCAGAGTTGTTCACCAGAAAGAGGACACGTGTCGCGAGATCACCTGTCTCAGGGACTCGGACATCAGAGGGTCCGAAAGAGAAGTTTTTCAACTTCGTGAGAAGCGAAGTCGCGAAGTGATCCAAGCCGTCCATCGGAGGGGGATAGGTGTCAGAGATTAGAGGACCTCGCGAACTCGGAGGTTCACCGGGTGAGAGCCCAAAAAATTTGGGTGCTCGGAGTTGCGAGAAGCGAAGTCGCGAAGCGCCCAAAGAGAGCACGAGGGACACGTGGCAGAACTGCACAATGGACCCAGGAATTTAACCAGTAGACACGCATCACACATTTGGAGGAGTCAACACCCTGTTAACCTCTCGCGTCTCGGGGACTCGGGAGAAAAGGGAACGAAGGTTCGAGCCCTCGACTCGCGAAGTCGTGAGAAGCGAGATTGAGAGGAGGAAAGTCAAATCTCGCCTCTCAGGGGTTCGGGAAAGAAAAGGGGCAAGGCTCGACATTTGAACTCGCGAAGGCGCGAGAGGTGAAAGGTGCTAGTGCTTAGCCTAGCCGACGGTCGCGCAAGGAGGGCGTTGACGAAAGGGGAGCCATAACCATTTCGCGGTCTCGGGTATCGCAAAATTGGATGAGGAAGGCTCGAAGTTTCAACTCGCGAACTCGCGAAATCACGAACCGCGAAAAAGAACCTGTGGATTGATTTGAAGGGGGATTCCGGCAGAGAATCCGAAAGAGTCGATCCAGCTCGAAGAGCATATAGAACGATCCTGTGAGTGGATCTCGGTCCTGAGGGGCCGATAGGGTCTGCGTCAAGTAGTTATTTAAACACTTCATAATATCAATAACGATAATAATAGAAATTTATTCGACAATACATATCCTTTAAATCCAAATTAATAAGGATTTTAACATAGACTAAAACAACAAACACCACACCAGTGGATGTCAAGAAAGTGTACCAATTGTAAGAATAAATCATAGAAGAATCACTCAACCTATATGTTCTAATCCACGCAATTATAATAATTGTATATTCTTTATAGCTAAATTTTGGTGGAGAAAAAGAGTAACATGGATTATTAATGAAGCAACTAGGGTAGTGGTACCTCTCATTAAAGTGAAATAAAGCGCTCCAAAAAAACAACTAACTTAACCATTTAAGTTTTTATTGCACATGTCACATCCTTTAAAAAAAAATCTTCTTACAACCAAAACGCAGAGATAAATGAGGAATATTTTTGGGCAAGGAATCGAAACTCCGAGTGGGTAGTTTCCCATCAAACACAAAGATAATAAAGGAAGGTCGCGGGGACAAGAAAAAGAAGAATCGTAGAGAAATTTAGCATATATATTAGCATACGCAAACGCAGAGGTAGAGGGCAGATAATCGCAGATTTTCGCCCAGAATTGAAGGGAGGTTTACCCCAAACACATGAGGGAAATTATCACGAAAATTGTTGGGCAATTGATCACGAAATTCCATGGGCATTGATCACAAAAATCGTTGGGAAATGGTAGAGTGAAAGCGCAGAGCCATTCCTCACTGCTGGGAAAACTTTTGATGCGAAAAACGCCATGGAAGGCCAGGGAAAACGCAGAGACCAATAAAATGAAAATAGCTGGGAAAGAAATGAATATGCAGATCCTTTGGGCTCCCAAAAATGAAAGGAACATTGATGGTAAAAGAAAAACGTCAGGGGTTATAATACCCATAAAAATTCGGAGAAGATACATGCCAATTGGAGAGATGTTGAAAGGAAAATCGCAGGGGTTCAGTTAATTTCTCCCTTGAGGCTCAGTTTCGTTTCTTGTGCAATTTTGTACTTTCTCTTAGTAGTGGGAAAAAGCGGATGTATAGTATCCAATATTCAACGATTAGTCAGTGCAGTTCCCAAGTGGCATGCATTAACCTTTTCTCAAAAATTTAACTGTGAGGGTCGAATGGAGACTAGTTGTTCATGTGGTTATTTTTATTTTTATTTTTATTGATTTCTGAAACACGCGGGACCTTAACCAGACACAGTTTTTCCTTCTTGGCATATTCACTGGACTGTAATTTAGGTCTAACTGTTCATTATAATCAATATCTACATATACATTTGAGGAGAGATCTAAGTGTTAAAAGCGATACATGGAAAAACATGTATGCCTCACAACAAAGTTGTGTAATGATAATTTATTTGAATTTAATCTATTGCGAGGATTTCCTTATATTTACATAGGGATTCAGTTGCATCACATAAACTGGTAATCCACCAAAAATTCAGCGAAGGTAATTTGCATTTCCATTTTAAATTTTACCTCTAGGCTCAACGGTCTCATCATGCATTCTTTTCAGGAATAATCTAAGACAATAAGCATCGTCTAACCCAAGAGATGGGGTATAAATAGATACATATCAGAGAGAAAATAATAAAGGGTTCACCATTAACGCTTAAGGATTGGGAGTAAATTGATTCTACTTAAAGCATCGTGCAATTTTTATTCGTTCACTATTTCAATGAATTAAAACAACGCATAACTCCAGAATTAAGATTGTCGGGCTTTTACAACTGTACATTCTTAATTGGAACACTACCATCAAGATTCATTCTAGGCGTAATATTTGTAACTCTAAGAAACACATATATTCAGAATTGCAAAGGACTAATTTAGCTAAATAGAAATTCAGGATATGAATTAAATTGACCTTCTAAATAATAACAATCATCCAATATGAATTTTTATTAAACAAGAAAACTTAATTCTTAAATATTGTAAACCCCAAGTTCGTTGTTTCTTAGTGTCCACTTGATGTCGATCTTTAACTGGAACTGTGCGCCTTCCTATCTCTCGCCTTTCTAACCATAGAGACCTCACCGATACCTCCCAACCAATGCTAGGGTTACTCTTATTCCCCCTTAGCCCCCCGAGATGCAAAGGGGCCATACACAAACACAACCAGAATCTTTTAGCTCCCAGCTCGCCTCGCAAGGTAGAGCCACCACTCTCTCTCTCTCGAGCTGGGTATCCCAACTCTCACAAGTAAAACTAGTTAGAATTTAGGTAGCATAAACTTACTCATAACAAGTGTGTCCATTCCTCCTCTCAAACATTTGTTTTATATAATTTCCTTAGTGACAACTTTCCATTTTCACATTTAATTCATTTTTTTAATTTAATTAGGAATTATTCCCCCCCATACACTTGTCACTTGTTCCCTTAGTTGCACAAACAAATCCACAATTTAATTTAATTAAAAGTCAATTTCCCTCACCCATCGTAAAAACACTCCTAAAATCACTCCTAGTTGTCCCTTTATTCCCTTTATTTCCCATTTATGACTGACACCTTTCTAAAACGGATTTGAGTTAAAATAGGAATGTTCTCTAGTTAGACTAGATTCTAGATACATTTCTATGCTTACACATTCTTGTATGCTTTATTCCTTTCTTATTCTAATTTCTAACTTTGTATTTACTTGCACAAGGTGTATTAAATCACTCTTTAGATTTGTTTTATTTTTTTATTGATTTCTTAAATGGATTTACTTCACCCCCCATTATTTAATTTATAAATTAGTTTTTAGTCTTCTCACTAATCTTAGACTTAGGCTTAGTTACATTTTTATTTGCACGATATGAGACCCTTAGGGATTATTCTTAATAAATTCATTATTTAGTTAATTAATTAATCAATTAATTAATTTGGTGGTGCTCAAGATTTTATAAGGTTTAACACTAACTCAAAATTTTCTAGGCCACCTAGATTCATTGAATATTTTTTTTTAAATAACGTGATGTGCCCTTCAAGACGCACTCCGTGCTCCAAGGGTGCCACTCGCCTTTGATTCCAATTTTAATTACGCGACATTTCCTTCAAGATGCATTACGTGCTCCAAGGGTGCCACTTGTCTTTGACTATTTTTGGTAGTTGTCCAACCCTTGGAGTCAATACTCCATTAAGGCAACTTTGTGAGAGACTAAGGGCCTCTAAGGAAAAAGTACATTGCCTTATTGCGCGCCCCTTAGAATATTTGTGAGCAATTGTCTCAGTCTTCCCTCATGGCATCATGGATCTCTTGAATTAGGTAATCGTTAACCTACAATTTGAGCCATAACGAGAGTGCTAGTAGGCTTTGACATGGGTCTTGTCACACCTCTCCCTAAATATCTGGTTATTGTGCATGGCCCCTTTACTCCTTATGTGAGTTTGATTAGCAAGAAATCGTCATCCTACATCCATCAACGAAACATTATCAATAATCCATAAAAAAACATCATAATATACTCGATAATATGTCAAATACTCAAACCAATACAATCCACTCCCTGACTCGATATGGAGTCCAAGGAGGTCCATTTATGCCATCGACATCCTCAATCTTTCAAGTTTCCTGCATGCTCAGGGGAAACTCGTCAATATCATTTGTCAATACATAGATATCCAATAACATAACATCATAATCCATCAACATCATCGTAAGAATCCATAAGCAAAACAAACAACATATACTAAAATCGGATCACTTGCATGAAAGTGTCCTCAAAGAATAAGTCAATAACATGTGCTTGCAAGAGAGAGATGTTACATACACCCCTCTTGTTTTAAACTTCGTCCTGAAGTTGTACAGTATATAAATGTCTTAAATGAAGCATCTGACAAGATATAAATGTCTAACTATCAAATAAATATGGAAACTACTGGCTCATATCATATACGTCCTCCCAGGTAGTCGCGTGTAGACTATAATTGTCCCACTGGACCTTGAACTGATCGAATTTTCGACGTTGTAGTTGTCAAATGCGATGGTCCAAAATTTGGATTGGCTCCATCGTGAGTGCACCCTTGTCCAACGTTTGCAAGGAACTCATGTCAATCATATGTGTAGGGTCACTAACATAATGTCTCAAAACAAATACATGAAAAACATCGTGCATGCGCCTCAAAGAATCAGGAAAGACTAGTCTATAGGCCACATGCCCTTTCTTTTCCATGACTTAGAAAGGTCCCAAAAATCTAGGAGAGAGTTCATCACCCTTCCCAAACTTGATCGAACTCTTGTGCAGTTTCACTCGCAAGAAGACTCGGTCGCCAACTTCATAATTATGGTTAATGTGATCCGCATCAACATAACTCTTCTATCGATCTTGCACTTCTTTAATCCTTTGTCTTATTGTTTGCATTTGTTCTTCCATTTATTGGATCACTTATGGTCCTACCAGGACCCTATCCTCAAGTCAACCCCATCTCAAAGGCATTTGACACGGACACCCGTAAAGAAACTAAAATGGTGCCATCTTAATGGTGCTTTGATAGTTGTTGTTGTACAAAAACTCTACCAGTGGCAAGAACTATTCCCAACACTTATGTTGGTCCATCAAGTAGATATGCAACATATCCTCCAAGACATGGTTTGTTCTTTCTATCTTCTCGTCTATCTCAGGGTGATAAGTTGTACTAAGGTTAAGTTGGGTTCTCAAGGCCTCTTGGAAACTAGTCCAAAATTGTCTCATAAACATCGATCATCGATCGGATATGATCCTTTTAGGCACACCATGCAATCTTACATTCTTGCTGATAAAAATGCTAGCTATGTCTAGCGCCTGATACATCTTACACACATGAATAAAATGGGCACTCTTCGTCAGCGTGTCAACTACCACAAAAATCGAGTCGTGCCTCCTTGTCATCAGTGATAATCCCACAACAAATTCCATTGAAATGACCTCCCATTTCAATTCTGGAATAGTGTGTGGCTATAGTAAACCAGTCAGACATCTATGTTCAACCTTAACTTGCTGACATTCTAGATATCTTGCCACGTAGCTAACTATGTCCTCCTTCATTCATTTTCAGAAGAATAAGGGCTTAATATATTCCCTCATCTTCGTGACTCCTGGATGAGCCATGTACACTGCTCTATGAGCTTCGTTTAATATCAAACTTCTCAAATCGTCATTAGGAGGTATATAAATCTGGTTATTATACCTCATTAATCCATCGTTTTCCAATGCAAATCCATCAAAGTTTGGTACCAACATGGTGTCTTATCTGATATTTTCCTTAACCTCTTTATATCAGTCATCGTCTCATTGTAAAGTTCGAATCATTTCTCGAAGATTAGTCTGAAGAGGTATCACCGAAAATATGTGTGGTCTCTGACTCAACGCATCTGCCACTCTGTTCACCATTCTTTTTATGTAGGTAATCTCAAAATCGTATTCGCTACGCAATATGACCAACGCCCCTGTCGTGTGTTCAAGTCACTTTGCGTAAAAATGTGTTGCAAGCCACAGTCGTCTATTTTTAGTTTGAATTTCCATCCAATCGGTAGTGTATCCACACTCTCAGGGAATACACAATGGATAATAACTCCAAATCATGCATCTCATAGTTCTCTTCATGTTTTCTTAATTTCCTTGAGATGTAAGCAATCAGTCGATCGTCTTGCATCAAAAATCTTCCTAAGACTTCCTTGGATGTGTTTGTGAATACCAAGAAGTCCTCATCCATGTCGAGGAATTTTAGTATCGATGTTGTCGTCAACATCTCCTTGAGCCTTCGAAATGCTTCTGCGCATTTCTCGGTCCATACAAACTTCTTGTTTTTCTTTTGCAATTCTGTGATTGGATTTTCTATCTTCGAAAAACCTTCGACGAACCATCTATAATATCCTTCTCAACCCATAAAGCTACATACTTTTGGTATTCTCGTCAATGCAGGCCATTCCATAATAGCCTCTACCTTCGTTGGATCCACAACGATTCCTTCGTTGGAGATAACATGCCCTAATTAATGAATCCTCGATTAGTAAAAAGAGCATTTCGATAGTTTCCCGTATAATTTGTTCTCTCGTAAACAATATATTACCAAGCGCAAATGTTCGTCATGTTCTTTCGCCGTCCGAGAATATATCAATATTTCGTCAATGAATACTTGAACAAAATTGTCCAAGTATTTATGGAACACCCCATTCATCAAGATATTGAATACCCCTGGGGGTTTTGTCAGTCCAAATGGTAAAATGGTAAACTCGTAATGCCTGAACCTCATCTTTAATGTGGTCTTAGGAATTTCTTCCTCTTTGATCTATAACTGGTGATATCCTCATCTCAAGTCGATCTTTGAAAACACTGCCACACCTTTCATTAGGTCAAACAAATCGTCTATTATTGGAAATGGATATTGGTTCTTAATCATTGCCTTGTTCAATTGACAGTAGTCAATACAGAGTCTCCACGACCCATCCTTCTTCTGTATGAAAATAACAGGCACACCCCAAGATGATACGTTGGGATGTATAATTCCTAGGTCCAACAACTCCTTCAGTTGCATTTTCAACTCCTGCAACTCAGGTGTTGACATCCAATAAGGTTCTCTTGCTATCGGTTTAGTTTCAGGTTTCAATTCGATTGTAAACTCCAATTCTCTTTCGAGGGACAAACCTAGTAACTCTTTTGGGAACACATCAGCGAACTCTCGTACTACCAGAAGGTTTTCTAATCCTTCTGCCACGCCCTTGTCGTTTAGTGCTAAGATTGCATATAGCTTGCATCCTTTGCATATGATCTTCCGTATCTTTAGGGAAGAAATTAACCTTAGGGAAACTCCATGATTTCTTCCTACAATCACTCGTCTCTATCCCTCATCATTGATCAAACTCAATTGTTTCATCTTACGGTTGAGTATCACATCATGTGATTCCAACCAGTCCATACCAATCACAACGTCATAAGATCCTAATATCGTGATGTACAGGTTGGCCTTCATTACAAAATATCCCAGGTTGAGGCTATAGTCCATAACCTTTCCTCCAACCTTCTCCTTGGCACCCGAAGCCATTTCCATGCAGCTAAACTCATCATGTTTGAATTCCTTTACCCTAATTCTTTTTAGCGCTGCACCAAAAATAAATCTCTATGTCGCACTGGGATATATCAAAATACTAAAGGTCTGGTTAGTGATGGTACCTTACGTCTAGAGCACAGCAGACTGGTACTCAACCTAGTGATTATTCATCGTTTCATGAATTTGATGGGCCTTTCCCAAATCTCCTACTGCAGTGTGTCTGGGTGACCTCACTGCTATGGTCCTCTCAACCAGATAGCCATGTTGGTAATGTGTCTCTCCACATGTCCAACATTTGGTCTTCAGTCCAATATTCATGGTCCCCAAAGTAGAATTTGTTGGCCCACCAGCTTGAAACCCTGGTATGTTCTGTTGAACAAGCCTAAACTGTTGTTACTCGTGTTGTGGTCCTCTGTAGGGAGTCTGTTGTTGAGGCGTCGGTTGTTGTGGTGTTGTGAGTGTGGATCTTCTCGAAGTACCTTGATACCCTGATGAATGTCTAGCTGGTGTCTAATGTTGTTGCGCACCATATATCTCATATCTCATCAGTCTCGCATGAGTCTTTCTTTGACCCCTATTGATCAGCTCTTCCTCATCTATGAGGGCCTTCTAGACTGCATCGTGCAACGTATGAGGCATTAAGATCCTCACTTTCTCATGAATGATGACGTTAAGGCCGAACACAAACTTATTGACCTTGAGCTTCTTGGTGTTCATATGTGGATCATACCTAAGCAGCTGCATGAATCGGGCCTCATACTCAGGCATCGTATGACCACGCTGTCGCAAGGCGTTGAACTCATTGAGCTGGCACTCAATGAATTCCTCTGAAAAATACCTCTCCCAGAACCTCTCCTCGAATATTTCCCATGACACGTCTTCAATGACCATGTTCAGTTGTGGCAGGAGCGTATTCCACCATAGAAGAGCACTCTCGTTCAACTGAAATATCGTCAAGTCCATGATTCATCTGATTTATTTTGACCATTTAAGGTCTCAGGGTTGGTGACTGTTCTAAGAAACAAGGAGGTGTCTACATCCCAGTAACAAAATCAAGTCCAAAACCAACTATGCTAAATCAACAATAATCAATGGCGCAATAGCATTATAATAACTAATCACACATCACATAAATTCAAAGGTGCAAGATAATTTAATTATTAAATCAATCCTACAATGACATAAGTTAAGGCGCAGTGTAATCAACTTTATTTATTTTCAAGGCGCAAAAGAAAACATATGTTTTACTACAAGGTGCGTGATTAATCAATTATTGTATTCAACCATAAATCAACATTATTCCAAGGTGCATGTGTGATCAAAATACTGAATTAAACATAAATCAACATCATTACAATGTGCACAATTAATCTAAGCAATTAGGAAATCACACATCAACATTGTTACGATGCACGTGAGAAATTCAAAAGTGTAAACATTTATGCATCATCAAGGTCCATTTAGCAACACAATCTATATACTCAACCGTCAGCATAAATAAGAAATTGTTATCTTTATGGATATTTAGACTTTTATGGTGTTTAAACTAAGTTTTACAATTAAAGCAAAAGAAATCTATACATTAAATTAGTAGTTATTTAGACACTTCATAATATCAATAACAGTAATAATAGAAACTTATTCAACAATACATATACATTAACTCCTAATTAATAAGGATTTTAACATAGACTAAAACAATAAACACCACACAAGTGGATGTCAAGAAAGTGTACCAATATTTATACGCCATCAATCCCAGGCAAAAAAGGATTTTGGAAAAATCCTATGCCCTTAAATATTCATATATGTATCAATGGTTGTTATAGCAATTCTAGGAATAAATCATAGAAGAATCACTCAACCTATAGGTTCTAATCCACACAATTATAATAATTATACATTATTTATAGCTAAATTTTAGTGGAGAAAAAGGGTAACATGGATTATTAATGAAGCAACTAGGGTAGTGGGACATCTCATTAAAGTGAAAAAAAGCGCTCAAAAAAAAACTAACTTAACCATTTAATTTTTTATTGCACAAGTCACATCCTTTGAAAAAACAATCACTATGGGTAAGTATTCTTACAACCAAAACATGAAGATAAATGAGGAATATTTCTGGGCAAGGAATCAAAACACCAAGTGGGTAGTTTCCTGTCAAACACAGAGATAATAAAGGAAGGTCGCAGGGACAAGAAAAAGAAGAATCACAGAGAAATTTAGTAGAGATATTAGCATACACAAATGCAGAGGTAGAGGGTATATAATCACAGAGTTTCACCAAGAAACGAAGGGAGGTTTACCCCAAACACATAGGGAAAATTATCACGAAAATCGTTGGGAAATTGATCACGAATTTCCCTGGGCATTGATCACAAAAATCGCTAGGCAAGGGCAATGTGAAGGTGCAGAGCCATTCCTCACTACTGGGAAAAAT
>JZKD02S0250267.1:278907-299493 GCA_000966675.3 Picea glauca
CATAGTGGGCCTTATTAATAATATAGTGTACCTAGTCCACCTTACAATGAATGACCTCCACTATTATCACTATGGGCCCTCTGGGCCCCCCCACTACCTCTCTAGCTACCTTACAACTACTGAGGTATGAATTTATGTCTTAAAAACTCAGGTTAAAATATTCCAAGAGATGTAAACAAGTAAGACAGTAATCTCATGTTCACTAAATATTAAAAAAAAAAGATATATATATATACGAAAAATAAGAAATAAAAGGAATTTAAGGTAAAGTTTCAAGAGTTGAGTAAGAAACTCGTTAAGAGCAATTGTATCTACAACAGAATATCTGAAGCCCCTTGCTTTCCCCCTGATTGTGATCAAACCATCTCTTCACCTGATCCCTGATATCTTTCCATAAGCCTCTTAAGAGATGAAAGGTCTCACCTTAGCTTTGGGAACTCACAATCTAACCTTCGAAATGAGAAAGGGCAGAATTGCATAGTTCCTCTAACTTTAGCTGGACCGGAAGTATGTCTACGTTAATCCTAACTCTCTTAGTCATTCTAACAGGATTAAGCTAATTTATTTCGCTCAAGGAAATTCCTAAAAATACAATAAGAATCCCCCTTGATATTTTCCCTAAAGTCAAAGATGTTTGAAGGTCAGGAGAGGATTAGTCCAGAGCAATTTAAGTGAGTTGACAGACCTCTATTGTAAATCTTAAACATATATTTTCCCGAGTATACTGTATACCGATTGATTTCCCCCACTTCAAATTTTGAAACAAGACAAATGGTGAAAGGAAATTCATTTAAATGGTTGCCCCCATCTAGTCCAAAGAGATGAAGAAAGGAAATTCATAATATGATTGCCCTCATCTCAGCATTTAAATGCTAAAATACCAATGGAAGTGGTGAAAGGAAATTCAATGTGGGAAAGCCGATAACTTCACTGGGGTACTGAAAAGGCTCGCTGGCAGTGAAGCAATGTCCACATATCTAATAGGTTGTTATACATGAATTACAATATTCTCTGGTAATTATTCCTCTTTCCGACTCGATCTACATTCTAAGCTTATGGGATTCCCTAACTTGAAACATTGGAAATACTTTACCTTGATGCGAATAAAATCAGATAAAACCCGGTAGAACGATTAAGGTTGTTTTGATTACCTTATACAAATCTGAGGTCAGTCTTAGGAAAGGAAATCTATTAAAATCCTAACTTGAGATCAATGAATTCTTTAGTTCTGTAGAGTTTTCAAAGTCAAGGATGAAATCTTAAAGTCCTGTTTGTTTTTTCCCTAGAGTGTGTTTCATAGCACTGCAATAATGACTCCATTCACCCAATGAAGGCACTCGGTCTACATGTTCTTCTCGTCCCGCAAGGAGACGAGATCCTTAGATGGAGCCTATGTTGAAACAAACTATATATTTTCCTAAAAAGAATCTTTCATTAAAATGAAATTTCATTTTTCATTTAAATAAAAAGAGAACAAAATGCAATTGGATAATCACTGTCGAAAAAAGGGTCATCCAATCAATCCAACGGTCTAAATGTCAGAACAGATTATGGAGTCGCCCTTGGTTTTAAAAGAAATTCAAATGTTAAAAGATCCTTAAGTTAATAGTTTCGGGGTTCTGCGATTTATGCAGTTTGATATTTAACGATAACCCCAAAGTCCCGATACCGAAGTCATGAAGAACATTTTTAAATAAAGTTAAACCAAGTTAATAAGAATAATTAAAAACGTTTTAACGGTAATTTAATCTTTTTGCATTTTTATTTTTCAGGAATCTCAACTCAAGCGACAGCTCAAAATCTCTATCTGTAAGTCCTGAAAACCTTTCTAATCGCGATTAATTAAAGTTTTAAAACACACTTAATATATTGATTAATCATTCGCGTTTTTGAAATCGGAGAAATATCACTCATCTTATCCAAAAAAAACCCGAAGCTCGGAGTCCCGAAAGTATTAAGTGTTTAAGTGTGATTAACTTAACATCTAAACAAAAGTTAATGATATAAATTAGTCTTTCACATTTTCTCTTTTCGGGATTTTGCAAAGACATTTCATTCGAACTCTTGGTTTCGAATCGTCAATCTTTGGCAGCACTTATTATAGATTAATGAAATATCTTATAGTGTAATACGTGTATCTCCAGACGTACTCTCCTCATTAAGAAAAATGAATTTATCAACCATAGAAAGCACAGTTTAATTAAGGCAGGCTAAAGGCGAATAAAGGTTTCTAATTCAAATTTCTTTCTCATTTTCAGTAAATTAGCAATTTGTATCTGAGAAAGCTTATGCCTTCTTCTCTGTAACAGCTACTCGCTTCTTATCACAGGTATCATGCCACCCAGGAAAACGTAGAAAAAGAGTGATGACGCCGATGAATTATCAAATCTGAATTCGGATGTTATAGCTGATACCACACCACATGATGTAGATTCGGTTTGGTCCTGGATGTAGAATTTTGAAATCTTAGAGCATGAGGTTAGGAATTTCCCAGACGATTTTGGAAACGAAAAGACTGAAAATAAACTTAGAGATATAGTAGAGTTCGATCTCCATAAAATATCTACACGGTCGAAGCTCATGCCATACAATGACATGATAAACTGAGTTCTGATGAACACCGATGTGTAGACTAGGAGTATCACGAAACATCAAAAGGTCGTCGTGGGCTCGTTCAGGCCAGAACATATTCAAGTAATGTATAAGCTATCCCTTGTTTCTAAATATATTTATAATGCTGAATTCATAGAAGAATTTCAAAGAAAGAAGTGTACATAATTTGACCAAACATATCCATATATAATCAAAGAATGGTGGGGAATTCTAGTAAAATTTAGAGTTGAGACCCATGGCGTTTATGCCACAACATTGTTAAATGAATACATGGTTTATATATCAATGATGTTATGTAGACTATTTGGGATGAAAAGCGCTACCCATTTCCCCGTGGAATGGGTGCCAATTATACACGAGGTAGCCGAGGGTTACACTTTCAACTGGGGTAATATTTTATCAGATAACCTAACCAAGGAGATTGCAGAGTACCAAACGAAAAAGTCAAAAGGACAACCTACGTATTTTTATATGTATGCATATATTATGGACGCTATCTGTTATATGACCCCTTTACCTTTGATGAATTGGAATTGGAATTCAACCTGTGAAGAACCCATCCATTTCTATCACTCTCAACTATGCGAAGAGAAAGCAAAAGATTTATTTTATGAGATATGTCACTATGTAGTGATACTTGTGCATCGAATATTGTATGGATACCCACCCCCTCGGGTTTCAAAAAGAATCATGGGAAACCTCAAAACAATTGCTGATTGGTTTATCGAAGAGAATTTATCTTATGTCAGAGTCTTCAGATGTTCAATTCCCCCCCATGCTTTCCCTAAATTTCTCCCTGACAGACTAGTGTGCAGAGAAGTGGCATACCAGATAATAACAAGAGGCATTGGTACAGAGTTAAAAGCAACTCAGGAGAAATTCTGGCCAGTTTTTCCTGTACATATTGGGAGGTTTTCATTGCGTAATCGTGGCCATTCCAAAGTGGAAGCCGCAACATTAGAAGACATTAAGCTGATAGATCTTGAACTCAGAAAGCATGACCCATATCAAATTGTAGGAAATCATCTAGCTCATTGCAACATGAAAACGTATGAGCATGAAGACTCCCCCTGTGATGACATATTCAAAGGAGCTAGAGCATATGAGGAGATATTAAAGAGAGTCCAGGCGTTACCCCCTGACATGCAGACAACCTTTCCTGCTTTCCATAAGCATAGACGAAGTGGGTTTCCAAAAATACTACAAGGGGAATCAATAACCTCTCCTTTAGAACAAGAAGAAATACCTCCAGGTTTTGAATCAAAATCTCAATATAAAGGGACTACAGAGGAGAACCCAAAGAATCCTGAAGCATCTTCACAAAGATCAGAAACTTCATGGACAGAACAT
The DNA here is from genome assembly GCA_000966675.3 of Picea glauca. NCBI lineage: Eukaryota > Viridiplantae > Streptophyta > Pinopsida > Pinales > Pinaceae > Picea > Picea glauca. The sequence goes on from JZKD02S0250267.1 coordinate 282,871, forward strand.
CCAAGGTCTGAAACGGGATTTAAGTCTGAGACACCTTTAAAGTTGAATCACATGATTCCTCTTTTATCATCAACTATTCCTGCCGATACTCCCAAAACAATAGAAGGAACACAATTCATAGAGTTAGGGAGTCTGATTACAGCCTCGACTCCTTTACAATCAAGTTTTGGGACTCATCATCTCGGAGCTATATATGTAACTGATCTTGACCCAATCTCTATTGAAGAAATACCTTCCTCTGACTTATTTTTTAGTAAGAAAAGGAAGGTTGTAGTGAAACAAGAAATGCACTTGAAAGAAGGTGCAATGGTAAAAAAGCACAGGATACTTGTGGATGGACAAAATCTAGAAGAGGAAGACTTTGCCACGGAAGTAGCAGACTCTTTGGGGGATTTTGCTACGGCCAACTTATTCTCAGTCAATAATATGAAATCAAGGCTGCAGCAGAAAAATCAAATGATAGCCCAGTTGCAAATTCAAATAAAGAATACAGAGAAAAATATTAGAGATGAAATAAATAAAAGACTGGAACAGGCCAGAGCTGTCGACAAACAAGAGATTCAACTGCTCAAGTCTAGTTTAGATGAGACATATAAGAATATGCAAGTCATTCAAGGACGGTTCATTCAACAAGAGGAATTAGTAAAGCAGTTGCAAGATAAATTGAGTTCTACTGAAAGCCAGATGATAAATTTAATAGTTTTCAAGCCTAGGCACTGGAAGTACACCAGAAGCTAGAGGCAGAACAACAAGGCCTATTTTCTAAAGTAGAGATCATTCAAAACCATTTTTGGGACATAAGTCAATCATTGGAGAACATTTTTTTCAATGAAAAAGAGGCTACAGTAGCCCGGATCACTTTCCAAAAGGCAGTCATATTTTCGACTAAAGAAGAGGTACGAGTAGCTCCTAAATTAACTGTCACTGAACAGATCAAGGGTGATATGATGTTGAAGGTATGGGAGGCTAATATATCTGAAAGTAATAAAATGGCCAAAGAGATAAAGGAATAATTTGAAGAGACTTTCAGCTTATTAGATAAAAAAATTCTAGACATTGGAAAGGGCGATTTCCCTGGACTACTAGGACAGATCAATGTTACAAGACATCAACTAAATCTAAAAGAGAATTTGAATGAAACTCAAATTGAAATTTCACAATTAAAATAGGTTGATGTCACCCTAATGAATACATGGCTGGTGAAACCGAATTTACAATTGCAATCAGTAAAGTTTGAAGATAAAAGGTTTGAAGAAAAGTTGTCGAAAATTCAAAGGACGTTGTATTTGTTTGAAGAAAAGGATATGACACATCCTTCCAGAAGCTTAGTACATTTTCTTGGCAGGTGCATTGAGTGTCTTGGACCAAATGAAGGATATACTTCAAAGATATAACGAAGCAACATATGCATGCTCATTTTGTCAGAGTGACGGAGAGGTAAAAGGTAATCAAGAGAAACAGTTGAAGTCTGTTTTATGTAACCGTTAGCCCTAGGAGTTAGGAAAATACCAACCATTTAGGGTTGATGATTTTTGTATAAATATAATTTCAAAAGACTAAAAGAAGGCTTTTTCCGGGCGATTGTAGCAGAGAGACTTCTCTTTTATAAGGATTAATGACAATGCAAAATAGAGATTCATGTTCTGTCAACCCTGAGTTATGTACTCCTCTGTAATTTCATGTTCAACATCATTTCTTATGTACCTTTGATGAATTTTTAAACTACAATTTAGTACAACATCTACTGTGGTTATGATTTATTTGATGGTCTAATCGTTTGCAAATTTTCCTCTTTGTTTTCTATTAGGAGGCACAAGACCTATGGATTATTCAGATCACTATATTTTTATGCTTCATTAAAGTTTTATCACCTACTTTCTTCTTTTGTAACAAAGTGATATTCCTCCGTGATTGATGCCTCATGTTGTTTAAATAGGTTTATGTTTTCTTTCATCTCATTTATTATTTTCAATTTAACTCAGGAACGGGAAACGACCTCTAAAATAGTTATATTATTAATTCAAATTTGGGAACTTCTCTCATATGATATAAAATAGAAACAACAAACTTAAAAAAAAACAAAATAAAAGATCTTTAAGTTTTATTGTCCTCATGACTGTTCCTGTCACAAGACAGCCTAACATAGAACTCGGACTCACAGATCAGACTAGCATCACGTTAACCCTTTTTAATACTATCCTTGAGACAGGCACCACCCGGGTTGAACTTGAACATTCATGCGCAGCCATTGAACAGGACATAAGTGCCCAGGAGCAATTGGAAGCTAGACAAAGACAACTCAGAAACCAACCATAGATTCTTTACCTAAAGAACTGTTTTCCTTTTCTTATACCTAAACCCTCTTTATTTTTCCGGATGCCTTGAAAGTATACTTTAAATCCTTGAAGTATAAACTCAGGAACAACAGTGACCATAAGGGACAAATACTTAACCTCATTTGCACCAAAATAATGTAAATCCAACTGGCCCCCAACAACCTGGAACTCATTGGAGTCAATGATGTCTACACTAACATATCTTTGTGTTGATATTATGGTAGATGTGGGAGGTATTAACCTCCATGTGTAACCTTTGACAAGACTATAATTTTCCAGGAAGCAAGAGAAACCCTAAAACGTTGGATAATAACCCTAGAAGACAAGTCAACTCAAGAGAAAATTTAATATTGAGTTATTATCCTCCAAAAAGAGAAGTCGGCCCAATCAAGTGAGAAAGAGTAGTATAAATAGAGGGCGCTAGAGCTCATTTTATACTCACTCACTCACAACTACATAAGCATAGTGGTGTGCAAGTTTGGAGAGGGAGTGCAGCTGCTGCAATTGGGATTTTGACTTTTGGTTGGACTTTCTCTTGGTTATGGTTTGGAATTTATGTTTGGCCTTTGGTTATTCTTTCTTGGTGCGCTAGCCTTAGATAAAGTTGTGCTACCTTGGTTGGCTATTGGTCTGCTTCCATAATTATTTTGTCTGTCAAGGTTAAGGTGCTCGAGGGTGGCCTTTGTGCCTATGGTTGGGTGACAATATTGCTATATTGTCTATGGAAAAACAAGCACGTTTATTTATTTCTAACAGGTTATGGGCCCACACTATCTTCAAACAATCTAACCACTGGAAGATAGATTAGGAAGTTATTTTTTAAGATCATTATGGCACCAATTACAGTTGTAGCTAGGTTTTCTAATTATCCAACTGCAACAAATCCAAACCCTTGTGTTCGGGCACTTATGATGAAGAATTTGACCTAATTCCTTGATATCCTAGTTCTCCCTAGCCTAACGCACCTCTTGGTACCCTTAGCTAACAAAAACGTCAGGTTTGAATTTTTGGTCAATTTCAAAGTTTTATTGGTCAAATTCAAAGTCAAAGGTTAACTTTTGGTCAAATTGATTATGTGGTCAAAGTTGAAATTTTAGATTTTATATCTTGTTCTAATCATTGAATCTAATCTCTTCTTGTTGGGAGGGTATCTAGTTTCATATTGGAAGACAATCTGGATGATGCTACAAGACTTCAAAGGTATGCACTTGTATATGCTATCCAAGTTATATCATCTAGAAAAACATGAGTGTGTTTGTAGGAAAAGTATTAGAGACCTTGTCCAATTTGTAATATTGGATTCAGTGCATTCAAAGGAACAAGCGCACCCTCCATAGCAGTTGAGGCTTCAAGTACCATGTTTGATTAAATTGTTAAGCTTCAAATTTGTGTATATCAAGGGTGATAGTTGCTACATTAGAAATTGTAAAAGAAGTCTTTGAAAGATTTTATTATTGCTAAGTGCATTTAATACTCGACTGCATATGAATACTATTGATATAGATTCTTATTGTACTTGTTTGCAAGTTGAACTAACATCTCCTCTAGATAGATATTTCTTGTTTTTTCTTGTTCCAGGCAGGTACCCTTGTGAAATATGTTTGATGAACAATCCTTGCGAAAGTTGTAATAGAAGAAGATTATAAGGATGACACAACTACCAGATGGGTATCAATTAGAATATATAGAAAAAAACTTAAAGAGACTCAAAGGAATCAGTTAGAAATCAAAAGGAAACCATAACAGACATGTGACACTTTGTGGAAAGAAAAGAGAGATGCAACAGATGGAAGCATGGACTCTCTCAGATGGAGGGAGTTGATCACAGAATTCCAAAAGAAGAGCATGCATATTTCTCATTCATGCATGAATCCGAGATTAGGAGGGAGCTACTCCCCAACGATATGATCCATTGAAGAAGAATCAGTAAATACTATGAAGTATCTGTCCATGTTATTCATTGGAAGTAGAATCCATGATAAGCAACACATGTTCAGTTTGACTCTAGAAGAAGTATTCTTCGAAAATAAGCCTTGAATATAGATGGTTTTCCATCTACATTTATGTTCCTATGGCGGAAGGTTGGAGCCTTCATGAAACAAGGGCATGTAATATATATAAGATTCCATGGACTCCAACATTGAAGAGAAACATGAGGAAGAACATCAAGATTCCAAGAAAGAAAGAAAATTCAGAACGACCAATTGAACCAGTTTGAACCCACTAGAAGCAATCAAGCCGAAGGAATGGAAGGAAGTTGTGATGAAGAAAAATGTATGTGAGAAATTGTGAAAAATACTTAAGCATTGATAGATACAAGGCAACACTCGGGCCTAGAGGGTTCTCCCAGAAGGAGGGAGAAGACTATGATGACAACTTGTTCTAGTAATCAGATCAACCTCTACCTGAGCCATTATATCTCCTATAATATCCCTGGGTTGGATGATTCGAATTATTTTTGGAACGAAATGAAAGAAGAGATATTACAATGAAATACTCATGAAAATTTCCAGAAATAGAGAAATACAACAATACATGATTTCTATTAATGAAATAATTGTAAAGGGACTGTAAAAATACAGAGTGCAAGATTCGCTAGAATGGTGGCATATTTATCTTTGAGAAGAGATGTGATGGCTACGATCATTCGTAAGACGATGATTAAAATGAGGCTCTGAAGGCCTTTTTATGATAAACATGAATGCCAAAACCCTGGACATCCAAAAACCTAACCCTTGGAGATGAAACGTCAAAAGTCACGTGGGCCCCGTTTGGGTAAGTTAGTACATTAACCTTGCAGGGTCGTAACTTTTGCATACAATCTCCGTTTTAGGTGTGTGATAGCTCGTTGGAAAGGTATTTTTGAGAACTGCCCATTATTCCATCAAACTCTAACTTTATTTCTAGTTTAATTGTGGAAATCCAATAAAACGTTGTTTAGAGCCCCAAAATGGCCCTAGAAGTACAGAAAGATGTACTGACATGAAAACTTCCAAAATAAGCCAGTTGGAATAGGTGGGCAGCCACCAATATCCACCTAGATGTTGTATAGGGCTTCAGGAAAGCCTCGTAAGTGTAGAACCCACAATTACAAAGAAATGTCCACATTACAGAGAAATGTGTTGAACTGAAAATTGTCCAGATGAGTCAGTTGGAATATGGGACAGGTGGGTGGCCACCAATATCCACCTAGATCAATCCTCCCCCCTTAGGAAGAAATGGTATCCATTGCGTTGAGTGCCCTTGGAAAAGGGGAAAGCATTTTTTGAATCTGAATCTTGGTGAGTTACTTTCCTTGTTGGAGGATTTGCATTGCTTGGTTTGTGGAAGGTTGTCACGAACTTGTTTCTGGTGGGTTTGAATCTATTCCATCAACTTGTTTTCTCTGGGTTTGATGAGGCATTGTGTAGGCACCATTGTAGGTGAATAAAGAATATCTTCTTTCTCTTTGGAAATCTGTTTTGTTGGATATAAGGTGTTGAGGCTGCATTGGTTGTAGCCGTCTTCTGTGCATCCTTTGGACAGACTATGAAGAGGATGAATTTTGTAGTATGAGAGATTACCTTGCAGCACTGTTTTGGTGGAACAGTAGTCGAAACTACCTCTGGTATCCTATAGAGTTGACCTCCCAGAGTAATAATGTCATTGCAAGGTCTAGACTCATAGACAACATGATGTTTCCACATATCTGGTTGGCCCAAAACAACATCACAGACATCAAGAGGGGAAACATCACACACTACCTTATCCTTGAAGGTTTGGATTCCATAGGACATGCAACATTGTTGGTTGACACGGAGATCTCGTCCCTAGTGAAGCCACCCAATGTTGTATGGTTGTGGGTGTGGTGTTGTCGACAACCCCAATTGTTTGATTACCTTAGATGAGATGAGTTTCTTCTGTCTTTTGTTATCAACAATAAAATGCAACATGGTCCCCTTGACCCACATCTGTGAATGGAAGAGGCACTCCCCCTCTTTAGGATCTACTGGTTCTTCTGGTTGAATTTTTGTGGTCATGACAATAACAGTGGGGTCTGCGTCGATGATCTATCTATTTTCAATATTTTCTGGATCAAATTATGAATCATGGTTCGTCTTCGTGTCTTTGACCTCAACCACCAATGATTGTTTCGAGCGACATTCATTAGTGTCGTTCCAAGGGATTTTGTGGAAGTCACACCACTTCCCAGTGTCATTCTTTGTCTTTCCTTTACCCTTCTTTTCTTATGTGTTGGGTTGGTTTTCTAGGGGTTTTTGGTTAGGGTTGTCTTTACCATGATTTTGTTGTTGCGTATTTGCAAACCCGAATTCCCATTTCTTCTGGTGACTAAATTTTTGTTCGATTTTGACAACATATCGATAGAAAACTCCCATTGATGATATGTTTAGGTAATCCATTTCGGTTTGGATGTACCTATGCAGATCCCCATGATATTTCAAAACCATATGTCGCTCGGAGTCTTTTATACCCAACTTGGTTCGCAAGGTATGGAAAGTATTTGTGAACTCCAACAATGTTTGTCTCTTCTCTTGTAGTAGTGTGGTCCATCTCATGTACTGGTCTTCATAGTTATCAACAGGATAATATTGTTCCTTGACCGCATCCAAAAAAAATCCCAAGTGGGCTCGACCCCATATATTCCATATTCCTTTTTGGAACTTTTCTCCCAGCAAGTTTCCCACCAATGTTTGACATGGGGGAGAGCCTTGAGGAGTGCGAAGGTGATATTTTCCCTGTCATAAAAATTTTGAACAGAGAAATAACATTCTAATAGATTTAACCATTTTTCTAGGGCATCCGTATCTATCTGACCTTCAAATATGGGAATATCAAAATTAACATGTACCTTAAAGGGAGAGGTTCCTCCAAAATGGTTGCTTGATGAAGATGTGGCTGCTGCTATCAGCAGGAGTTGAAGGATGTGCGCAAAATTCGCCATCATTTCGTCCCTCTGTCACGTGAAAGTGTTCTCAAGCAACATGTTATTAGAATCTTATGCTCCGTCGTTTTTATTTTATGCCGCCATCGAGGGTTTATTGGGCGTGTGAGAGTGATTTTCCTCAAGAGAGACAAGATCAATACCCAACTGGCTTTAATCGGACCTCGTCGGGGACATGTGCTAAAAAAAAGAGCAGCCTACTCTGATACCACTAATCCGGATTATTTTTGGAACGAAATGAAAGGAAAGATATTACAATGAAATACTCATGAAAATCTCTAGAAACGGAGAAATACAACAATACATGATTTATATTAATGAAAGAATTGTAAAGAGACTATAAAAATACAGAGTGCATGACTCACTAGAATGGTGGCATCTTTATCTTTGAGAAGAGATGTGATGGCTATGATCATTCGCAAGAAGATGATTAAAATGAGGCTCTGAAGGCCTTTTTATGATAAAAATGAATTCCAAAACCCTAACCCTAGGAGATGAAACGCCAAAAGTCATGTGGGCCCCGTTTGGGTTAGTTAGTACATTAACTTCTCGGGGTCGTAACTTTTTCATACGATCTTCGTTTTAGGTGCGTGATAGCTCATTGGAAAGGTATTTTTGAGAACTACGCATTATGTCATCAAACTATGACTCTATTTACAATTTGATTGTGAGAAGCCAAGAAAACGTTGTTTAGAGCCCCAAAACAGACCTGGAAGTATAGAAAGATGTACAAACATGAAAACTTCCAAAATAATCCAGTTGGAATAGGTGGGCGGCCACCAATATCCACTTGGATGTTGTATAGGGCTTCAGGATAGCCATGTAAGTGTAGAACCCACAATTACGAAGAAATTTCCCCATTACAGAGAAACGTGTTGAACTGAAAATTGTCCACATGAGCGAGTTGGAATATGGGATAGGTGGGTGGCCACCAATATCCACCTGGATTATTGGATTTTACGTCAAATGAATGTAAAGATTGTTCTTCTCAACAGAGTAATTGAAGAAGAAGCATATGTAGAGTAGCCTCAAGGTTTTTGAGGTATACCATAAAGAGACCCTTGTATGCATATGGAAGAAGACCTTGTATGGATTCAAGAAAACTTGGTGTAGAGACTCTCATGTACAGTAGAAGTGTGGTGAAAACTTCCTATGACATAGGAAGTATATTGAAATGGTTCTTTAGAAGTCTAGGACGATGGATTGAAAATCCATGTAAAACTCCCATGATGACAGATCTAAAGAAGTTGAGAGACTCTAATCTAGTAGACCCATCTCTGTATCGACAATTGATTGGCTCATTAATGTATTTGGAGAATACTCAACCGGATATTTATTTTGTGGGACGTTTAAGTTATGATATACAACTGCATGGATTTATCAATTCATATTGGGCAGGGAGTGTAGATGAAAAAATAAGTGTTTATTAGATGTGCTTCAATTTGATCTTTTCCACGATGTCAAGGGTTAGCAGGAAACATAAGTCTATTGCACTCAGCACTGCAGAAGTAGAGTATATTGCAACTTGCGATGCTTGTACGGAAGTAGTGCGGCTTCGTAAGTTGTTTTCTGAACTGTTTGATCAGGTGTTGGATTCGACTGTGATATATTGTGATGATCAGAGTTGTGTGAAGTTTTCATAGAACCCGATGTTCCATGACAGGTCGAAGCACATTGAGATAAAGCATTATTTTATTCGTGATAAAGTCCGTAGGGGAGAGGTGGTTCTCCAGTATATCTCCAAAAATGAGTAGATGGCATATATTTTGGTAAATCCTCTGTCCAAGATGAAAAGTTTGCATACTTAAGGGACAAGTTGGGGCTCGTGGAGACAACTTCCTTATTGAAAAAGGAAGTGACTACTCCCAATCTAGGAGGGAGCATTGATATGTTATTTATTTATGGACAGTCATTTTCCAGTTCGGAAAAATGGTCTAGGTTGGGAAATTCCTTTCCAGTCAGGAAAGTGGTTCGATATTTTTGGGGGACAGACATTTTCCAGCTCGAAAAATTGTCTAGATTAGACAGTCATTTTCGTAATGAAAATGGTCTGATACATTGTTGATGTACCATTGACAATGATTCCCCTTGTGGCTAGTGTGGGGGAATGGTCTAGGACAATCATTCTTCTTGGAAGTTACTCTGAATAGTGGTCAAGTAGAATGGTCTGCCTCGTCAGGAAGTCATTCTTTCAAAGTTCACAGTTGTGAGAAGTTTTGAAGAATGGTTCGTTTTGGAGGTTGGTGTAGGACAATCATTTCCATAGGAAAGGGTCCGGAAAATCATTCCCTAGGGAAGACTCATTCTCTCTAGGTTTCACTGTGATTAGTTCGAAGGAATGGCCTGGTTAGGTGAATGCTCCAAGTTCATCAGTCAGGGACATGCATTCCCTAGGGTAGACTCATTCTTTGCAGGTTGCACTATGATTAGTGTCAGAGGAATGGCCTAGTTAGGTGAATGGTCTAGGCTCATAAATCAGGGACAATTATTCTTCTATGCTTGGTAAGAATAGTCCAGATAGCCCATTGTTGATGTTTTACTTTCTAAAGGAATATGCTCTTACAGATCTCATAGATGTGAGTGGAAGAATGGCCTAGATGACTTAGTTTGTATCATGATATTGTTTATGCAGGTTGATATCAGATGATATGATTGTTGTGGAGACTGTATGTCTCTATACAGTAGTTGTATGTTATTGTGGTGGATGTGATCCACTAGTAGTGACTATGTGTCACTGGTTAGTAGTTGTGTGCTACTAGGAGTGGTCATGTACCACTGGATAGTAGTTGTATACTATTATGGATAGACACAGTTGTGTTCTATTGGATGACAATATAGCAGCAGTATGCTACTATCTGAGTTGCATGGAGACTACCACTAGTGTGGAATTGATTTTCAGCTAGATGGATAGTCAGTGTGTTAGTGGACAGACATTCTCCAGGAAGCGAATGGTCTAGACAAAACATGTTGTTGGTGGGAAAGCATTCTCTCTGTGGAGAGTGGTCCAGGTTGACAGTTTGTTGACGTATCATGGACTAGTATTTTCCTAAGGCGTATATTGTGGCTCGATTAGGAAAATGGTTCAGGACTGATATTTTCTAAGGAACATAGGTATAGATGGATCTCTATGGTACATATGACCCGCTTAGAAAATAGTCTGATATTGACATTCCTATAGGAATGGTCTATGTAGCCCATGGCGTGACTTTCAACATCTGTTGGGACAATCATTCTTCTAGGACGTATGTCCGGATTAGAAGAATGGTCCTTGTATCACTTTGTGGAGTGAGTGAATTATTCAACATCATTCTTGATTACTCAGGTGGAGTATGGCTTTGAGAGATGATGCAATTGATGCTATCAGATGATACTCATAGTGATGATGTTGCTCGTGATTTGATCTACGTGATCATGAGATAACATTTGTGGCTATGATGATGCTACCAGTTGAATGGTTTTTTTGTTCTCAAGACCATTTCCTTTAATACATCCCTATCTAGGAGGGAGTGTTGATATTATGGTAGTTGTGGGAGGTATTAACCTTCACGTGTAACCTTTGACAAGACTAGAATATTTCGAGAAGTAAGAGAAACCCTAAAACGTTGGATAATAACCCTATAAGACAAATCGGCTCAAGAGAAAATTTAATGTTGAGTTATTAGCCTCTAGAAAGAGAATTTTTCCCAGTCAAGTGAGATAGAGTAGTATAAATAGAGGGTTTTAGAGCTCATTTGATACTCACTCACAACTGCATAAGACTAGTGGTGCAGAAGATTGGAGAGGGAGTGTAGTTGCTGCAACTAGGATTTTGGCTTTTCGTTGGACATTCTCTTGGTTATGGTTTTGACTTTATGCTTGGTCTTTGGTTATTCTTTCTTAGTGCGCTAGCCTTGGAGAAAGGTGTGCTACCTTGGTTGGCTATTGGTCTGCTTCCAGAATTATTTTGTCTGTCAAGGTTAAGGTGCTCAGGGTGGTCTTTGTGCCTATGGTTGGGTGACAATATTGCTATATTTTCTATGGAAAAACAAGCACATCTCTTTATTTATAACACTTTACACATATGACAACTGACTCTCTCCTAAAATCTAGGTGATTGATCAAGCAAATGGGGGAAAACATCCCCCATCCTAAACAACCCGATGCTAAATAGAAATCATTCTCTGTGGATTGGTACCGCAAATCAGGACCAACCCTAAAATCCTACTTGTCGTGATTCCAACAATAGATCAACTATATTAATAAGTGAATGTTCCTCTTCAGGGAGATAGTATTATAATAAAACTTGAAGAGGCCAACATCCCTTAAAATGATATTACTCTACATTGTAATAGGTTGAAATTACAAATCCCTCTCCTTCGCTTGGTCCTCCCACTCATGTATGAAGGTATATGCATTGACTTATTGCAACTACTATTGTCATCATCCTTGTCCTTGACTCTGTGGCACATATATCTATAAAATAAACAATCTATACTAAATTACCATTTGTAGTATTCATTAAATATTAAACTTAATTTTGTTTGCAAAAATGTGTAGAACTCATTGATGCTCCATTCATGGTGTGTTACAATATCTCTAAGTGCACATGTGCTCTTAATTAAAACGTACACCCGTTGATTAGTCTAATAATTTTTTTAATATTATAGAGAGTTAGAAAACTAGCTTATGAGCATACCACTACCAGTTCCTTATAATATTAAGTTGAGTACCGATAAGCACGAGAAAAGTTGATTAATTAAATTTGACTTGTCATTGATATTTATGCATTGGAAAACCACCAACGATGCATCCACACAATTAAGAGCACATTGAGAGGCATAAGAAAATTTCCTTTATTAAATTTATCTTGTCAAGGCACTTAAGATATAAGGGAACATCACTAATGATGCATAATAACATTTAAAACACTACTAAATATGACCAAATTTGCCACGCTTTTTCGTTGCTATTGCGACACTTATTCGTTGCACTTGCCACAAAATCGGGTTTTATTTTTCGTGGATCTTTTTTCGTCGCATTTTGAGCCTATATGTACTAGTGAAAGTGCATCAACAAGCGTGGAAAAAATTGATTTATTAAATTTAATTCGATGGTGTGCATAAGATGTATTGGAGAACTACATAATGCATTTGTACATTTATGAGCACATCGACCAACATAGGAAAATTTAATATATTGAATTTAACTTGTTGCGCTAATTATGTATTAGTGCACCATTAATAGTGTGGCTTGTAAAATCACTGACAACTAGTGCAAGAAAAATGCTAGGATGCACCGCATAGAACATTTTGGAAAAAATGAGAAAATGGTGAAATTAAACCCATATTTTAAATTATAAACCACTAAAAATGTAAATTAGGGGATAAAAATAAATTTACCTAGTCTATTATTTACTAAGGAGGCATGGTTGCTTGATAGAAGGAAAAAAATTAGGTACCATTTACAAAATTCCAAAACAAACCAAATTCACCTTAGAAGTGAAGAATTGTGAACTCTGACAACACAATAGCACCACATAATAGGATGGTTGTAGGTGGATAGTGACCATCGATACTTGAATGAATTGAAGCATTTGAATAAAGTTACAAATGAAATTACAGTTTGATAATACACAAACACACCCTAGCGCATTGTGCTCGATATCCCGATGCATTGGTGTATTTGTATGTAGTGGGTGTTACCTCTCCAAGAGGCATCATATGTTTTTACTTGGATATACCATTTTAAGCCCAAGGGTGTTAGTTAAAGCCATGTAAACCATAGTGGATGATTTTGTAGTGGAATTATAGACTTAGTATGATCACGATTAGTCCCTTTATGTCCCCATCTCACTATCTCTCGTCCTGGATAGGATTGGAGGTCATTGCATGGATCTATTGGGACACATGATTGTGTGGAGCCACATGTCTTATGTAGGGGTGATTTTTATTTGTGAGGCCTAGTCTTATCCATGTCATGCACACCTATGACTTTCCACATGGTTATCTTATATTGAGTCTGTAGGCATCCCTTAGCCATGGTGCACTATCATTTTTGTTTTCAACATGGTAATCTCACAAAGTTTTCATCGTTGCACGTCTTTTGAGGCAGTGGTCCCTGAAGGCAAAACACAACATGGATTCAAAATGAGCAAGAAAAAATCACAAGCAAAACCCATATGGAAAAATTGTGATTGATGAAATATTAAGGGAGATAATTTCCCCCAAAGGAAAATCATCCCACTTCTACAAAATCGTAGGGCACATGTTTCAAAGTCAAATGGTCAAAGGAATGGAACGTTGGGGGTCTTCTAGCATTGGAATAATTTTGGCAAGTCAAAGATTCCCTCTCCACATGGAAAATAATTATTTTTATTCAAATATGCTCTATTTCCAAGAAAAGTGGTTAATTTAACCACTAAATGACCAAATCATCATCTTTTGGGACAAATTGTAACTCCTTGTTTATGAATTTGGAAAGTCAAACTAGTCGTTGAAGAATGAATAGTCAATGTGGAAAAATCAATTTGTCAAGTATTCTAAAAATGGATTTTATCCCATTTTGACCATGGAATGATGCAATACAAAAATATTATCAATGGTTTAGCCTCCAACCAATTGTGGATGAGAAAACCAAGAAAATTATTTTTTATGAGGGATCTAGAAACTGGTCATTACAAATTTAACTATATAAGGCTAGCTCCTCCTCTCATTTGTTGTTGAAATTTTGTGAGATCATAATGTCATTTTTCAAAACTCAATTTTCTCGTGTCACCATGGATTGTTTACTGTAATGCTTGTTTTTCTTGGTCTTGAATATATTTAATTGTGCTTTGACAGGGGTTCCTTGGGAGACTTGTGAGAGATAATATATCAATCCATTGAGGGACTACATATTCACGTGGAAGAGAGAAGATAGACCTTCATCTCCTTACTCTCTTTGTGGGATCCAAATATAATACACCGAAGTTGTTGGACCAACTCCATTGAGAGTAGCTTCAACCAAGTGGTCTATTATTAGTTTGACCCTAGTTGATTGGTTGTCTTGGAGACCATCCTGTAAAAGAGATATCCTAGCATATCCAAGGAGGAACCCATTTCTTTATGAATTTTTAGCATTGGGGGTGATAGTGCTTTCACTCCAAACCCAATTAACTAGAAATTAATCAAGGTCAATCTTAAGCTTGCGGAGTCATAATTTCACAAACTCAAAGATAGCTTAAGGTAAGAGGTAAACGTAAAAAACATATCTTAATCTCTTCAGCCGTTACTTTCCAAAATATTATTAAATCAAATATTTTATTATAAAATACAAAAAAATATATACCCTAGCTTTGTTATCAATTTTAATCTCTTGTAAGCTAATAGATCTTGGGGTTTTTTCCACTGGATATTTCCCAACCCCAAGATAGATATTCCCTTGAGTTTTATGCTTCATTAAATATCCTTTACAAGGGTTTACTTGAGAAAAAGTGTGCAAATTTGCATTATAACAACAAACAAAATCTTCAGATATACACTTTTATGAACATTTGATGGGTGCATTTGGTAAGTTTTATTTTCCTGAACCCTTTTATTTCAATTCCAAATCTGATTCACATATTATATCTTCATTTTTTGGTCATTATAGAACATAACTACAGCCCAAGGATCATTTATTTGGTTGTAGTAAATTTTGGGTTTTGACCCTAGGGGGATTTGAACCCCAATTCTACAAAAGTTATTTCTAACTTGCTAGAAATTAATTTTACAGTAGACTTGAATTATATAGGGCTTGACAAACATTTATACTTAGTTTCTCTACCCTTATTACCCATAGATCTAGTAATCTAGTGCATTTTTGCACTTGTGAGAGGCCTAAAAAGACCATTTTTCTTGTTGTTTTCTGTGTTTTATTTTGTTTTGCAAGTATGAAATAACAAGACACTGAGACAACCTCTCATTTCTAACCACTTTGAGCAAGGTGTTCACTCAACAAATCATCTGGAAAGTGGTAAGAACGTTTACCCCTCTCTCTCTTGTACTTTATTTGTTTATTATTCTTGGAGACTGAGGGTAAGTTAGCTTGTTGTTTGGTCTTTTATTTTCTGCAGTATATTTTATTCCATCAATCATAGAAACAATTAACTCCTACCTTCACCTAGTATACTTTTTCTAGTCACTAGTCTTGATATTTTTGTGGTGAAGTGTTACTTAGCGGGAAGCCTCCCAAACCCTCTTAGTGTAGCAGTTTGACTTGAACAGTGAAAATAATAGGTTTTTTGGTGACATTGGGCACCTATCCCCTTTGTTTTTACAATATCAGTCTAATATCTTGTAGGATTGCTAGTTTGGGTGGTAACAGTGGGCACACTGGTAATAATTTTTTAATTATATTTTTTTAAACCAATATTTTAATACATGTTAGGGTCCTACCTAAACCTCCCTACTTTAGTCTACCTAGGAGTTAGTTAATTTTTGTATGCGGACATGCTCTTTGAATAAGGGTCCATTGAATAATAATGGATAGTTATATAATGTAAAAGGGTCCACTTTATAAGACCCACTACGCAGTTGGTACACATTAGTGATAAGACCACAAATAATTAGGGTTTTTCTATTGAAAAATTGTTTACAGAGATATGAAACTATGGAATGTTTGTCTTGTGTTGTGTATTTGTAGCTCTACTCAATGAAAGGTTACCCCACCTTAAAAGGCAAGTGAACATTGTTTTATCTCTTTGCACTATCAATATACAAGGTTGTCTTTTACAAATTTCATTTTATTGTCTCTTGTTTCTAGATATTTTTCAATTATATTTTCTATATACCTAGTTGTGTTTCAATTTTAAGGGTTAAGGAACACTACAAGTGGTATCATAGCTCTTTCCTATGTCAGCACACCTTCGATTTTTTGTAGAATTTTTTTCAGGCTCGAGTCTTATTCTAACCTCTTTAAATAATAGAGTGATTTGTCGTTCAATAGGTAAAATTATGGTTGGGGAAGGATACACGTAGGAAATACAAGTGGAATCACTTTGTTGGAAATCCTTGTCACCCATGTTGGTACCTCTTCAAATATTATCGCATAAGAAATCACTTGTATATAGAATCTCACTTCCATGTACTTTTGGGCATATTGAAAATCCCTTAGATATACTTGAAACCAACTCCGGATCAATCGATCGCCCATCTTGTTAGTATAGTATAATGAGAACATCACTCAAGGAGAACATTATGTAGTACTTGGTTAATCAGATCGTACAACTAAGGGCATAGTCAATCCTTCTTAATTAGTACCTTGAGATATTGGGTCAAGTACTATTGTTGGACCCTCCAAGTATGTCAAAGAGATATAACATCTAACACTCCTTGATCTCTAGGGGTC
>JZKD02S0250267.1:318335-332620 GCA_000966675.3 Picea glauca
GGCCCTCCAGGGCCATGCTCAGGTCGCTCCTGCTCTCGGTACTCCATGTCTAGGACCATGTGGGCCTCGAGACATGATCTCCTAGTTATCCCTAGATATCGGGGATAACAGGCCCGAAGGTACAAGTACAACCTATCACTGTGAAAGATGTACTGAAGTCGAACACTGACGAGGATCATTCGATCAAGGCCCAATGATGATCAGCTTGTCGAATGCGAAATGACCGCCAATGAGGCTAATGGCCATCAAGGTGCTCTACTTTTGGATCATCCCTAGAAAATGTGTCGGAGTCGATGCGGGATGACCTATTGAAAGGAAAAACAATGATTTAAACTCTTCCCTTAGCACAAAGTGATAACTCAAGAAGATATAAGATGTGTGGTACCATGTCCCTACCGCTAGATGAGGGGGATGACTGACTCAAAACAAATGACTCAATGGAAAGCAATGAAGAGACAAAACATAAGATGACTCAAGACTCTCCTATGTCTTTTCAACTCTACCATTCTTAATAGACTCAATGCTTTGGAATATGAGCAAACAACCCCTCATCCAAGCTCACTCTAAAAATAAGACGATGGAAAGACTTGGCAAATATATGATATGACATTCAAAGTTTTGACCCAAAGTTCAAAAAAAAACTGGACAATAATTGTAGGTAACCATGATCAACCTCTTGTAAGGCTCAAACTACATCACAAGACACGACCACATGCTGATAAAATATGGAAAAATCAGCAACTCTTACCCTAAGATCAAAATGGATGAGTT
The DNA here is from genome assembly GCA_000966675.3 of Picea glauca. Taxonomy (NCBI): domain Eukaryota; kingdom Viridiplantae; phylum Streptophyta; class Pinopsida; order Pinales; family Pinaceae; genus Picea; species Picea glauca. The sequence goes on from JZKD02S0250267.1 coordinate 319,107, forward strand.
TGAAAGGAAAAAATCTGCAAAACAGAATGGTCAAACTGCTGTCCTAAAACATAAAAACCAGCAATACTGAAATCTGAAAATAACACTACGGAAATAAGGAAAAATCTACCCCTAATCAACAAATTTAAATAATGACTGCTACCCAAAAATTCCACCTTAAAACTGGCATGATCAATCAACATACTCGAATGAACGATGTAACCATGCAGCTAGGTGATCAGTTAGATGGGAAAGATCAACATAATCAATCCTCCAATGCATCCAATCGGGAAATCTCATAAGCCGGAAAAATGCCTTGATGTACTTTCTAGTTCTACTGAAGGAATAGCTGAAGGTTGTTGGTTGGTATTTGGAACATGGTACTTCAACGATAATGAGCATGAAAGCATGAGAGCCGAAACTCTTAGAATCTACCTGCTGAAATACCTCCATCATTCTCAGCTCAACTGGATCATGGTGAACCCTGATATCCAAGCACTGCTCAGTTGAAGGATCCTCTTGAAGAACAAAATCTTAATGTTGGGATCATAGACAAATTGTAAGGAATATCATCTTTTGGTTGAACCAAAAGTTGCTCTTGCTGCTGCGATGGTATTCGATCAAGCTGTTCTTGAACCATTGTTGGGATATGCAAGGATGAAGTCTCTTGCTGATTGAATTCTACATGGTTGACTTGTGGTCCTTCCTCTTGAAATTTATCATCATCACTGGAATGAACCAATGAACACACTTGAGCACTCAACTCTTGATCTTCATCTTCATAGAACTCTGCATATTACTCAAGTGGTGCAACTACTAGTTCTTGATCATACAAGCCTGCACCATCATCATCCTGTTCATCTCTGGGAATTTGATAAGTTGCAAGTTGTGGTTCTTCTTCAATAACAAGGAATTCTTGCGCTCTTGTAACAACCGATGGTTGAAGATCATTGAATGGTGTCACCTTCACTGGTTGGTTAGGAACATGGATCGGAGGAAACTTATACGTTGCAAGGAAATTTATTTCTAGCTTGGTAGCAACAACTTGGGCCTCCTCTAGTTTGTGAAGATCTTTGTTCCTGAGAAAAATACCCAAAATTCCATCATATGACTCAAGATAATACATCAAAACCACAACATCATTAGGCATTATAGTAGTAGGAATTCTATAATAAGCCTTAGAAAAACGAGCATTAAACTCAGTCACAAATTCATTCTCATTCTTTTTAAGATTATCAAAAGCTTTAAGGAAAAGTTATCCTATTTATCTGCCCATCTTTCTGTGAACTTCTCTCAAAATGAATCCCATCCATCAATGGATGCATTAGGAAGGGATTTGTACCATGTTTGTGCATCCACCTCGAGGGTTTTCACACACATCCTCATATTCCACCTCACAATCATCCACCACTTTTAAAAAATCAGCCAAGTGATCCTCAACCGATACTCCAAACTTTCCCGCAAACAAAGGTAAGCGTTTGTGATATTCACCTGCAGGTAAGTCACGAGGGCAATTAGGAAATGCAACAAAACTCAATGGGTCATAAGCGGAAAATCTAAACCTTACTATATTCGCAACTCCGACCGTAATATTAATTTGAGATGAAAACAAACATAGTTGTTTCCATAGTATTAGCTTGAGATGAAGGTGTCAAAGTTACACTCACCATAGAACTTGTCGAAAGAACTTACCAAAATACTCAATATGCTTACCAACTTAGGAAGAGTTCCTAGTGAAGGTATATTCTTGTTCCGAAAAAGATGTTAGGGTTCACTCATGCTTGGAACTAGAACTTGTGTCGGATCGAATCTAGATGATCTTCTTGTGCTCCCCAGTGGAGTTGACCCTGTTTCACGTGGAGTCACCAGGTGAGTCCAAATAATAAATCAAATGAAGAAAAACTCACCAATATCGTTGCAATCCGATGATTGACGGTCCCCGACAACGACGCCAATTTGTTAGCACACTTTTTGAGTCCTAAATCAGATCTGAAATAAAGTAAAATCAGTGGTAAAAAAACGGCTAATTGTAGGAGAAAATGCCCTAGATGTCATTGACAAGTCTCCTTTCCATTTGGGCTAGTGCGTGCCAACTTGAGGGGGGTGTCTCTAATTTGCTTCCTGCTGTTCTAAACCTCAAAAATCTGCAAATATAACCAGAAAACAGCAGCAAGAAAAAGTGCCTTTGGCTAGCAGTTAAGCTACCAAAGGTGTAAGTAACACAATTTGAATTTTGTTTGGACGAAAAACCCAGCAGAGTTAGTTTTTTAACGAATGGAAAGAAAGGGAAAGAGGCGCTATTACAAGGCTGAAACACCACAATAATAGGCTAGAACTTCTAACAATGCATAAAAAATTAATCACAACACCAACAAGATCCGACAGCTTGATACCGGCACACCGAAACTTTATTCTTGCTCTTGCCAAAGGGCCGATTGCACCACTAAACACAAGTACAAAACCAGTAGAGTATTGTTCCTTATACAAAGACTAGAAGCTAGAAAGAAGAAAGAATAATGGAAGAGAAAGAGAGAGATTATTGCTGTTAAAGAAAGTTGACTCTGAACAATGGGGAGAAACCTCCAATATGTAGATCCACGAGGGCGCATATGTGTGGAAAAAATAGGAGGGCACATCATTTAAAAATAAGAGGGAATATGCATGAAAGGAAGGCGCACATGAGAGAGGGAAAATAGGTAGACATGTGAGGAGGCGCATGGGAAGAGATATATGCATGTGATGGTCACACGTGTGATAGAGTGAATGCATCAAAGAGGGAAGGCACATATATGGAGTCAAATGTGCTAAGACTTAGGGATTAATATGCTAGATAATAGGGATCAAGCTCACGTGTGGATGCATGGAGAAGGAGGTGCACGCATGTGTGGAGGAAGAGGGAGAAATAGTGCATGGGAATAGGGAATAATAAGGTTGGCGCTAGGAAATATGAGTTAGGAAAGGAATGCACTAGGATTTAGGGATTTTAGGAAGGGTGGCACATTAATGAGACAATGCGCTAGAAAATAGGGAAAAGGGAGGCCCATTAATGCTAGAAAATATGGAAGAGAAGGATGCTAGAAGAAAGGGAAAATGGATGCGCATTAATGGTAGAAAATAGGGAAGAAAAGGATGCTAGAAAATAGGGAAAAGGGAGGCACATTAATGCAAGAAAATAGGGAAGATGAGAGGATATTAGAAAATAGGGAGAAGGGAGGCACCTTAATGCTAGAAAATAGGGAAGATGAGAGGATACTAGAAAATAGGGAAAAAGGAGGCGCATTAATGCTAGAAAATAAGGAAGATGAGATGGTATGTGCTAGGATTTAGGGAGTAATGCTCTAAGTATAGGGATCTAGTGCATGGGGAGAGATAATAATAATGAAGAGGAAGGGAAGTGCGCATGTGGATGAATAAAGTAGCATGCACACGTGGATAAGGGAAGTGAGTCTTTAATAGAATTTCACATGCCCAAAATACCAATATGCCACATCATCAAAGCATGCATGTGCCGCTATCCTCATGTAATGATGTGCCGCATGTCCCACTCTAATACTGCAACACGTCAAAATTAGAACCCGCCACATGTCACTCCGTATGGTGACCACACCTGCTATAATAGCCTTGCAAAAAATAGACATGCTAAATTAGCAGTCCACCGTAAAAAATAGGAAAAGTCCAAATGCGTCTGGGACCACTAGGAGACCACTGCCAAATATAGTATGTCTAAAAATAGACCTTGCTAAAAATAGGATCTCGTTGCATGTCAATGAAAATATACTCATTAGATTCAATTTTCAATGAGGAATCCAAATATGTGATCAAAATCATCATCAGAGGCCTAGAACTCCACCTACTAAAAATAGTAAAGTGCTTGCATGTCGTCTGGAAAAGGCTCAATGGAATCATGAGTTCACAAGGACTCTGAATATGTGATCAATACTGCCATGCAGACCTCCGATCTCTGTATCCTCAAAAATAGGGATTATGCTAAAAATATACATCTGTCTCTATCCATGAAGACCTTTGGAAACTTTTGTCTCTAAAACAAAGAACACTACCAAACCAATCCTATTCCTGTCCTCGTATGGGAACCAACCTTGGCACATACCAAGTTATCTCTAGGAAACACATATGAATGCCAGCTCAGACAAGTCATGCTAGCTCTTTACCCTCAGGATTTTCAAGGGAGAAAACATAGGGGTTAACAGATAGCAAGGATGGGGAATCTGGTGCTATTTTGTGGACTTCAAAAAGGCCTTTGACACTATACCAAGAGAAAAATTCTGGGAAAGTTTAGTGGAAACGGAGGTCCCAAGCAAGTGGAGGGTGACAATATACATGTTATATTCACAGGTAAAGAAGAAATTCAGAACCAAGGAAGGATTGTTAGATAATTTCTGTAGTGATATAGGGGTGAGATAAGGCTGCTCTCTTTCCCCCACATTATTCTGACTCTACATCAACAAGTTAGAGGAATGGAAAAACCAAAAGGGGGGTGGAGTAAACATAGCAGGGTTCATAATAAGAATCTTGTTGTATGCAGCTGATGTTATCTTGACAGCCAGGACACTCCACAACCTACAAGACCACCTACTGGTTTTGAAAACCTTTGCTTGGAAGTGGGATGAATGGAAACACATGTAGGGCTAAGGTGGCGTTATTGTCACTGAAAAGGAAATCGAAACAAACACAAATCAGATTTAGAGACAAACCACTTGAAATAACTAAGAATTATAAATATCTAGAGTTGGAAATCAATGAGAAGCTGTAGTGGGACATTTGCACAAGGAAAAGGCTCCAAGGAGGTTGGAAAGCAATCTTCTTGTTTCAGAATAGATGCAGAATGGAGGTTTGGGGTTGGGGCTTATTGTGCTCCCTCTTCTAGGCACTCATCAACTCTATATTCTTATATGGATGTTAGGTATGGGGGCCAAGTACACCCAAAAATAGGTGGAATAGGATGGAGAGAGTGCAAAAGCACTTAATAACAAGCTTCTTGAGAGTAAGAGTCAGTACCCCATATGAGATACTTTTGGCTCAAACAGGTTATACCCCATTGAGTTTGAGGCGTTAAGAAAGCTGATGTTATATGAAGAGTGGCAGTCATGGAAAATGATAGGATTCTAGTCAAAATCAACCAAGAAGAGTTGAAGAGGACGAAGAACACATGGAATCTGTAGTGCAAGAAGTGGTTTAGAGATCGGGGCATAGTGGAGGAGAGTTGCCCAATTGGTAGGGAGGAACTGAAAATGCACTTACAAGAGTGCTACGTAAAAGGTAAATGGAGGAGACTCAGCAAGAGAAAGCAACCTGTATGGACAACTTCAGCACACATGAAGAGATCAAAGTCCAAGGTAACTTGAAGCTCAAGATCCCAGGGTGAGAAAATAAGTTTATTGCTCAGCTAAGAACAAGCTCCCACTGAGTGAGATGTGAGATGGGAAGGTGGGAACAACCCAATGGGGCATGGGAAGAAGGAACATGCTGAGTATGTGGGAAAGGAGGTAGAGACTGAACAACATTTCTTTCTGTGCTACAAAGTGTATGCTCATATCAGAGAGATATCAAATGTATAAGTGAGCAATTGAGAGAGGTTTTTAGCTGGATCAAGCGGAAGATACGGCAAAGCTGGTTGCAAAAATGATGCATGCAAGAGACAAGTTTTTCAGATTGGCTGCAGAGAAGTCATTCACTGGTGGCATGGCGAAAAAGGTTGACTCCAGATGAGTAGTCCAGAACTTTGTACCATGATCTGGCTCTCACCTTTATTTTGCTCTCTTTTTTCATTGTAATCTTTTGCTTTCAATCTCATGAATTTGAAGCACTGAACATAAACATCTTTGTCCCATAGGGCAATTGGCCTTGTGGATGGTTTAATAAAAGTTATCTTTCTATATATCTTGTGCATGACAATTTATAAATGAAATGTGACCTTCTAAAGGGTAGTCTTTGAGTGGTATGGAGTCTGGACGTTGTTGGTTACACTGTCTTTCTACGAGTAAAGGTAGCATATACTGTCATTTACTTCTTCCAGCCTCTCATAATTTTCTTTATTAAACCTTGACATTATCATCCTTCAGCCATTTTTCTTCAGTTTTATGAATTTTATGTATGCATGGAGCATTTAGCAAAACATTTAATTGTTTCTTGAAAGTTCCTTCAATTACTCATTGTCTAGGGAACCTCGGCAGAAGTCTTAAGGGCATTAAAGTCACAGATGACTGAAAACTTGGAAATAACTATAAAAGATTGAAAAAATGTATGAAAAGTTCAAATGCAATGAGCCTAAGAGCATTTCAATATTGTTGGCTTTTCTCAATGCCCAGGGCTCGTTCAGGATGCTAGCTTTTAGCTGTCTTATCTTTGATTTCAGTTATATGAGATGCGCAAAGTTACAGACACTTTGTACCATTCATTTTATTCAAAGCAACAACTGATTATAAAGATATTCCATAGTCTTTTGTTTTTCCTTAGTCATGAAAAGTGTCTTTGGATATGAGTAAAGGTAGCCAAAGGCATGAGTAAAGGGCATAAAATCCTGTCTTGAATATTTCTCATTTTCCCATTTTATAAATTATTTGTGTTTTGCTAAATAATATTGGTCCTTATATTTGCTATTGAAATGGTGGTTTGGTTTCATTTGTAAATTCATTTGTTGGTTCCAGGCATTTTATCGGGTTCTTTTGCATCAATTAGCTTTGTCAGCTCTAGTCATCCAAACCTTGGTGCGTAGTTTGACTTTTATTTTTAATGTTAAGGCTATACTTGTTTTTATGATGGTGCACAGGTCATTTTGAAATAGTTGGAGGTGCAATAAATTAAGGATGTAATATTTTATAGTCTGCACTTCACATGTGAATCCTTTTTATTTATTTTTTAATATATATTTCTGGGCTGATCAGATAATGTTTATTCTCTTCATGTCTGCTGTATTAGATTGGGAAATGGAGTGACTTTGCTGATGACGATGAAGCTCCCCTAATGTTACCATGTTCAGATAGAAATGCTATTTTCTGCTGTCACTGAACCGATGATGCCATTGTGGTATGCAGGTACATACTCTAGATGCTGATAAAAAAGTCTCAAGTGAGTTGCAGTCTAAAGCCTTGAGCAAATTTTCATCCTCAAACAGTAGCAGAGATTTAAGTGGCAAGACAGCTAGTGTTCCATTGTCCATTGTTCCTCAACAAGGTCAAGGTGAAAGCATTGGAAACAAAAAGCAAAGCACGCAAAACAACGGTGATGATGCAAATCCTATTAGTATTTCAGAGAATATTGATGGGTAAGTATATGAACCTAGTTCTTCGCTTTTGTGAAGTGATTATCTGCATGAATTTCAATATTTTATTTTTATTATATTCTTTTATGGCTATGTTTCTTTATGCAGTGCATCTGCAAGCACCAAATCTTTTGAAGGTCCAAAGAAACAGGAAAACAACATAATCTTTGCCATTTTGAAGACAATAGCAGAGGGTATTTTGTATTTGTTTAAGGAGTAAACAAATCCACCTCAGCCAGTTTTAGATTGTTTAGAGATCTCAAGGTCACCTGTCTTTTGGGTGAATATGACTGTTATTGTTTGTATCATCTACAATTTGTGTACATAAGTTATTATACAATAGCCAATTGAATTACACTCTAAAACGAATTCTTGACATGCGATGCTCCATTACTGGATCAATTCTCACATGTATTGTCGGTACAAGCTTCTATAATGGTTAGAGGTTAGAATATGCTAGTCTGTATAGTGTTCGTTTCATAATGATAGAAGAGGCAAGTAGAAGTGAATTGTGTTGGTACCTGGTTCTCATGTCCAATCACTGCAGAGCAGTGACGCTTTATTTGAACCATTTGTCTTTTTCCTCGGGCAGGTACTCGATATCAATGAAAACTATTTATTAAAAGCAGGGATGAAAATAAGAGTTCATCTGTTTTTTTCTTTTCTTTTTGAACTTGGTGGAAGTCTTCAACCACCATCCCATAGAATCAACATTGCCCATGTTATTAATATATGATACAATTAATCAAGCTGCACATGTAGCTCTTGTTGCAAAACAAGATTATCATCCATTGATGTTTGTCTTCAATGCTAGGAATTTATAAGTAGGTTACTGCCCTCTACAGTCTAGGACTTTAGTACATTGTGGGAAAATAAATATGTTACATTGTCTCTTCTACACTGGATTTCATTATTTCTCATCCTTTGCATGATCCAATAAAGTGTTGTCATTGGTTTCTTAAGATCTCGTGTGTTAAATACATTATCAAAATCATTTTGCATATTGCATACTCATCACGAGTATATACAAACCATGGTTAACATAACTCGTTCAAATTAGATGCCTTCGGAACTGCTAGAAACATTTGTTTATTACCTCTTGCTCAAAGATGAGTCGACCAGTAACCAACAAGGAATGCCTAATGTGGAAAGACTGGGCACATGCTCAAATCATCACGTAACATTACTTAACTATTTGAGTTCTCTTCGTTTGCAATGAACCTGACTGGGCACATGATCAAATCATCACTTAACATTTCTTAACTATTTGACAACTCTTTGGTTGCAATGAACCTGTCACTACAATTTCATGAACATTGCAATAATGGTTTGGATGCCTTTTTTGTCGAGTACAAATGCCTTCTTTGGGAACAAACATTTCCGAAGTTACAAGGTTGATATTCCCCATAATGAAAAGTATATCCTTAAATGAGCATCGATATAGTTTCTGAGTTACTTCCAAAAATTCTTTGTTATTTTGTGGAAATATATTAAGTTTATTCATGATTATTTAAGATCCTGCACAATTTTTTATCACGATTGAGTGAGTTGAATCTCAAAACTAATTACAGGTATTCATTATAATGAAATTACTTCCATAAATACATAGTTTATATGTAATAAACATGATTTATATTTATTCTTAGATATACTTGGTGGTTTAATACCATAATTCAATCAAGCTAACAACTTGTCCTATATTCTAACCACCACCATGTGCAATGCATGAGTGGGGCATTATGTTCGATAATGAGTGATGGGTCCTTGTATTTATAGGTGTAATTATACAGCACTATTGTATATTTTTGTTAAAAAATATTTAAAAGTTAAGTATTCCAATTCATAAATTATGTTAATCCTATGTGTTCGTAGGTTATTTAACCTATGATTCTAAAGCGGGTCATTGCCTCTCACCTTTATCATTAAATCATGACTTTTTGTTAGTGGAATTAATAAAATAATGCTCATTTAGCACTTAAGTTATATCAATTTAATGGTAGTGCATTAAGTTAAGAATATAATAAGTACTGATAATTAAAGAAACGAGAATGTCGATATGTAAGTTCTCTCGTTTCTTATGTAAAAAAAACATTTTGATAAATGAAAAATACATGAGGTGTATCTATGTTCTTCCATACTTTTCTTATCTATTTTGTTTTAAAAAAAAAAAAATAGAAGAGAATGGAGATGCATAAGGTTATATCAACTTAATGGTAGTGCACGAAGTTAACAATATAATAAGTAATGATAATTAAAGAAATGAGAATGTCGATGCATAACTTCTCTCATTTCTTACTTAATTTTGATAGATGAAAAATACGTGAGGTGTATATTTGTTCTTTCATACTTTTCTTACTATTTTTTTTTTATGTGTAAAATATTGATACTTTCCAATAGAAGAGAATGAAGATGCATAAGGATCATCTCAAGGAGAATCATCCTCTATCACATAATCAAAATTAGTAGAAATACTTGGTCTAGGCAAAGACAAAACATTAGTGGGAGAGTCTAAAGAATCTTTTGGTTGGTCATCTTGATAAGAGTTATATTTTTCCTTTTGACAACATTGTTTTATTGAGTATTTAAAGGGATAATGCACCAACAAGAAATGTTACACTTGATGTAAATTTTTTTGAAGGCATTATTAACATATTCTCCACCATTATTGATTATTTGAGTTGGCCATGTTGTGAGTTTGAACCATCTGACCACTAAATATTTTGTGGAAGTGTTATTTTCCACTTATCTCACTATGATCAAGGGCTTGAAAGGAGTCTGCTTAGATATACCCCAAACCACTGTATTGTTGTGTCCACCTGGAAAGGGTTATTTAAGAGGTATACCCACGTAATCAACATGACACGAGGAATATTTTGAGATAGGTCTCCCACAATGGCATTGGCAGGACCATTTTTTTTTCCGAGAACTACTGTGGGAGTATGTTGATGATTGTAGCTTCCTAAGACATTCTCAAGGTCGTACTCCTCGATGGACTAAGCTGGGTTGACCTGTGATGATACTCCTCGATGGACTGAGTTGAGTATGGCACTTATCAATGGATTGATAAGTTGTACTGGGTTGGTGCCCGACGACCCTTGGGTTGTAGCCCAAGAGGTTGGGATATTGTACTGGGTTGGTGCTCAATGACCCTTGGGTTGTAGCCCAAGTGGTGGGGATGTTGTACTGGGTTGGTGCCCAACGACCCTTGGGTTGTAGCCCAAGTGGTTGGGATACTATGGGTTGTAGCCTATCGTCCCTTTTGGACACGTCTTGTGGTTGTATCCCTTGACGATGATGACACACACTATGTGGTTGTAGCCCTAGTGTATTCTAGTGGGTTGTATCCCCTAGATGAGATGAGAAAGTCCACATTGGTTGTAGCCACGTGTGACGTGATGGATAAGACTTTCATTGTGACGCCAAGAGAAGGAAGAAGGCCCATGCCTTGCGCAAAAGACTTAAAGTCGACCCTTTTGAGAGGCACCACTTGGATGTGACAATTCACACGTTGGACTTGTATATATAGGAGAGCTATCTCCCATTTGTAGACATCACTTGGACATCTTTCTCTCTTGTGTATTTTCTCTATATTGGACTAGTGCGCTATCTTTGGAGCTGTAGTGCTACTCTTCTTCTGCTCTTGTATCTTCTCTTGGACAAATATTCTAGTGAAATATTGTTGGGTTTTCTTCTCTTGTGTAGAAGGGCTTCCTAGGATAAATTCTTGTGTATCTTGTGTATGCTTTTCTTCTTATTATCTTGGATATTTGTTGCAGTTATTCATGCTTTAGTTATGCTTTTGCTAATGTGAAATAAAAGGAAAGTTAATGAAATCTGAACAAGCATAAAATTCTAACATGGTATCAGAGTTGTGTTCTTGAAAGAAGCCATTTGCACAATGCGCTAGCCCTCTTTTGTAGTCCGCTAGGGTTTGGCAGCGACTCTGGTCTTTCTGCAGTTTGACTGCATCTACACATTTCCCTGTCAAGTTCGTTGAGCAAAAATCCCTAGGTCATTGGGACAATTTCCACCACAGATCAATGCACCCTATCCTATCGCATCCCCTGTAACTCTCAGATTGCAGATTGGAGAAGTTTGAATTTTAGGAATTTTTTCGGTCCTAGGGTTTCTGCAGCCATGGTGACAAGTGTTTCGGTGGAAGATAGGCTTGATGGAGCCTCTAACTTTAACTCTTGGAATTCTAGGCTACTCATCACTCTAGAAGAGAGTGATATGATGAAGTTTGTGGAAGAGGTTGTGCCAGAACCAGATGATGCTTTAGAGAAGTCTCAATGGAAGAAGAATGATGCAAAAGATGGAAAGATCATTATCTACTCTATGAGAGACCACTTGATTCCACACATCTCCAAACTGAAGACAATTAAAGAGATGTTTGACGCCTTGAAGAAGTTGTTTGAGAGCAACAACACCAACAAAGCCATTGCCTTGAAACACCAGCTTCAAAACGTCAAGATGACTAAGGAAGATACAGTTGACACCTTCTTCATGAAGATATATGAGATCAAATATCAGTTGGGTGCCATTGGAGAGATCATCTCAGATAGATAACTTGTGATGTTGACTCTTAATGGTCTTCCAAGCCATTGGGAGCCATTCATTCAAAGTATTAGTGGGCGATCCAAATTGCCTAAGTTTGATCAATTATGGGTAGATTGTTCTTAGGAGGAGATCGGACTTGCAGCTAGAGGTGCGCAAGGTTCACATCATGATGAAAGTCATGCCCTTGCCTCTCATGCAAGGAAAGGCAAAGGAAGAGGAAGAGGTTCTAGCAAACCATTTAAAGGAGGAAAATCCAGACCAACTCTTGAGCATAAAAAGAAGGATCTTTCAAAGATTCAACACTTAAAATGTGAGAAGTTTGGCCACTATGCCAAACATTACCCTTTGTGGAAGAATAGAAAGTAGCATGCCTCCACCATTGATGTTGACCGAGAGCCACCCCTGAAGAAGTCAAGGAAAGAAAGCAAGAACGTTGAGGAGTTCTTCATTTCATCCCTCTCAGGTACGATTCCTACTAGTAGTGATATCTGGTTGATTGATAGTGGTGCTTCCAGATATATGAATGGATATAGAGAGCACCTTATAGATCTAGTAGAGAAAGACTCTCGGTTGCATGTTGTACTTGGTGATGATGCCAGATATATTGTGAAGGGATCTGGGGCCACTTCCTTCCAGTTAGACTCTGGCACTCCGCTTCATTTGAGTGATGTATTGTTTGTACCGGGGATGAGAAGGAACCTTGTCTCTATTTCATCCTTGGAGGACAAAGGATACAAGGTTTCCTTCTCTGATGGAAAGGTTCTTGCATGGCACAATAACTCTAGTATGCAATCAACCCATGTGGTTGGTGTTCGAGAAGACAATTTGTACAGATTGACAATCCGACCAGTTCAGGCCCTAGTGCATGATTCTATTAGTTTGAGTGATTTATGGCATAGGAGACTTGCTCATTTGTATTATAAAGCTCTTCCCACTCTGGGGAAGATGGTGATGGGTCTTCCACAGCTCCGTGTTGAGCATCATATCATTTGCAAAGGTTGTGCTCTTGGAAAGAATGCAAAGGGGTATTTTTCGAGCAGTGACAACAGATCCAAGGGGATCTTGGAACTGGTGCGTTCAGATTTGTGTGGGCCTATGACAATTGCTTCTTTGAGTGGATACTTATACTATGTGATCTTCATTGATGACTACTCCCGAAAGACTCGGATTTACTTTTTGAAGTCCAAGGAATCTTAAGAAGTCCTTGGTAGGTTTCAGGAGTACAAAGCACAGGTTGAGAACTTGACCGGAAAGAAGATCAAGATACTGAGATCAAATAATGGAGGAGAGTACACTTCCAAGGGTTTTTGTGATTTCTACGTTGAGGCATGGATCAAGAGGGAGTACATTGTTCCTTATAAACCCCAACAGAATGGGGCTGCAGAGAGAAAGAATAGGTCTATTGTTGAGGCAACTAAGGAAATGATTCATGATAAGGGTTTGCCTATGTTTATGTGGGAAGAGGCATCCATGACCGTTGTGTATGTTCAAAACATGAGCCCTCATAAGATTTTGAAGAATATGACTCTCGAGGAGGCCTTGACCGGAGTGAAGCTCGAGGTCGGACACTTCAAGATATTTGGGTGTCCTGTTTACATTCATGTACCCAAGGAGAAAAGGACGAAGTTAGACCCTTCAGGAAGGAAAGTTACATTTGTTGGGTACAGTGTGTCTTCGAAGGCATATCAGATCTACA
>JZKD02S0250268.1:0-21077 GCA_000966675.3 Picea glauca
CCTAATCAATGGTTGAGATCATCTCATCTAAATCTCAACTCAAAACCCACTTTACTTAAGTTTCCATAGTTTCACTTTATGTCTATTAATTCACCCACTTTGTGAATTAATTGTCGCTTTAGGCTAAAATGACCAAATTTCACTTTTGACTTAAATCTTCTAAGTCAAAGTGAAATTAGAAATAAAGTACATAGTACAAGGTACAAATTATTTCCCTCATGTGTTTAGAAGCTCACAAACACAAGGGGGGCACTTTCCAAGGTACCCAAATCTCAACAGAATACAACAAGAGAGTTCAGCCCAAACCTATGACTCTCTTTATAGATGTACAAATAATTCAAGCTACAACTGCTTATTGCCACAATATTTGCAAAATTTAACCCCTAAAGAATCCATGGGTCTACCTCCTGCAAGTCCCTTTCCTCACAATAGTCTCAATCTATCTCTACCATGTCTTAGATACTTTCCAAGTTAAGTCCTTTGTGCAGACTTCTAAGACCCAGCTAGCATCCTAGTAAGACTCAACCAATGTCTAAGTTTTTCACTGTGCCAAAACTCAAACTTAGCACCTCAAAAGTCCTTGTCCACTTTATGAATGAACGGATGAATTCCTTTGCACATGTTTGCATACTCTTCATATAGGTAGGAAGTACCTTGTTTTTTCCTTTTTCTAAGGTGCCTTTAACCATGCCTCATTCCCAAGTGGACCAAAACATGCACTCCATCAACATCCACCATTTTTTGGAATATTCAACCCCTTGGGCCCACGTCCAAACCAAATTGTGCACTACTTTTCAAGGCATCCCAAAGTTTCATGTGCCCAACCATTCCAATCATCATGCTTAAACAATGTCCAAGGAACTCTTACCATCCCTTGTGCTTCACATCATGCCGACCCAATTCTCTATCCAACTTGTGATGCATGACCAACTGAACTAGGCACTCATGCTTGTGAACCAAAGCACTACACCCACAAATCTAGGCCCTACTACCTAGAGTTCCCTTGAAACAAAGAACAATACGTCCATCGTCTAAGCCATCATCCAACTTCTATAGGAATCCTCCTATGACAACACTCAACTCATTGTCATACTTAGCCAACTCATTTTTCCAAGGTCTCTAACACTTTGGCATGCCTTGCCATCGCACAATGCAACATAGAGCATGCTCATGTTATGAATTTACCCACAACAATCTTAGTTGGAATTATGCTCTATGTACATAAGTTATTTTGTGTGTATGCTCATGATTTTGTAATAAGTGTATAGTTGTCAAAATCCTATTTGATATAATAAAGGCATACTAACTTTTATTATTCACTTAAGCATTAGAGGTTTTCCCACTCTATTGATATAAAAAATGGATGCCCCCCTCTCATGTATATTTTATCATTTATAAATTGAATCACCTAGTTTTAGGTGTTTATTGGGGATGTCTTCCTCCATTACTCAAATTGGCATGTAATCCAAAACATGAGTGTGAAAGTTATCACTCTTTGATTATTTTTAATTGTTGTTGCTGTTGTTGTTTTGTTTTGTTTTTTTGTTTTGTTTTTTTTAATATTTTTTCATCTATTGTACATGTCAAAAAAATATTCTTAATTATATCATTTTTACATATAACATAAAATTGGTTCATACTAGACCACAACAATGCAATGATCATAAATTTGTAATCCCAATGAAAATCACATGATAATCTCACAAATCAAAAATATAATAGTGCCATATATAGTTTAAATAAGATACTTCATATATGCCCTAGTTGATTTAAACCTTAAATCATTGAGTCCGTGATTTTGATTTTTGGAATCAATAAATTAAATAGGCAGAAAATTGAAGAGTGGCTTGCAAACCTAACCCTACAAGTAGAGATTTAAAGAGTAGCTTACAAACCTAACCCTACAAACAACCTATTGCTAATAGTGTCTTGGTTACATTTTTGGATTCCATTTTCATTTGTTTAGAGTGTCTTGATTACATTTTTGGCTTCCATTTTCATTTCTTTAGTGTTTACGCTTTGGATTTGTTGAATTGATGGCATCTGTACCTCAAGAACCTAAAAAATTCATTGACTATATCATT
Source organism: Picea glauca (assembly GCA_000966675.3). NCBI lineage: Eukaryota > Viridiplantae > Streptophyta > Pinopsida > Pinales > Pinaceae > Picea > Picea glauca. The sequence continues at coordinate 2,085 of JZKD02S0250268.1, forward strand.
CTCTTGGGTAGGTATTATTTGGTTTCCCATCTAAACCCATGTTAGGTGTAAAAAAAAATTCATTTTCTCTTTCCTTGGGATTTTGGGATGTGTTTTTCTTTAATGTCCATATTTATCATAGAATTGACACTTGAAGGAAATGTTTTCATAATCCAACTCCTCCCAAACTAGGACTCAATGTGTTAGCATTACCTTATTTGGTAGTAGTCTCTTTAGGTGTCAACTCACACAAATTTTTGCATAATTATCTAATTTCCTTTCTTTGTTAATGTGGCCATTCTAGTAGTAAGAAACTACAGTATTTGTTATGGTTTTGAAAGATTATTAACTCCAAAACTCTAAAAGGAAAAAGAGGTAAACATTGAACACATACATATGATTTTGAAAGCATTTCCACTCAAGGGCCAAAACAAAGGTGACCAAAGGTTCGTGTGTGCACTGGTTTTGCTAAAATTACCATGGCCCCCATTCAAAAATGTTTTCTTTGTCTACCACTGAAGATAAGAAATTACTAGAAAATAACTTTCCCAAGCAAGGAGAGTTCATAGTGTCCTTTTAACTTCCATTTTTTCTTGAACCAATTTGTTATGGTTGTCTTGGAAAGACATAGATCGTTGAATCTGCATATAAGACCTAAATATCTTAGTTTTAGAGCATCCTTTTCCACTATTGTCATATCAATCATGATGCTGGTCTTATTTTTCCTTTTATCCACGCATACTTTTCTCCTTTTTCTTTTACCTCGATGAGTCTCATGATCTCTTGTATCAAGAGACCAATGTACATGATTAAGATAATACATCTTTAGTAATATAAAGAAGGTCTTTTTCCCACCCAATTTGGTGATCATTAAGTTAGAAGCTAAATTTTTTAAAACATATCATAATCTAGTTTCACCTCCAACTTTTTATCTTAAATGTGTTGACTTGATATTTATCCTTGATTTAGCTCATTAGGCCATTTTAAAACTACCCAAATAAGTAATGCTTGTTGGCTTCTTTGTTAGGCAATTACATGTATTCAAATTATAGTATGCATAGTTAGCATTCACCATATGATTTTTCTTTGGTATAAAGATGGATTTATTTTGCAAATTTGATGTTTGGCATCATGTAACATACAAGAATTTTCCAACTAGAGATGTCTATAAGGGCATATCCCTATTTAGTATGTGTTGATTTTTCAATTTTATGTTACAAGAACATTCCAAAAAGTGTGAGCATCATCTTTTTATTTCCAAGTAAAAGCTTGTAATATTCCTCCTCTCTTCCTCGAAATATCTAAATGGAGGGAGGATCAACTACCAACTACAATAATAGCCAATAACCCAATGACACTCAACTAGACAGGAACCTTGACCAAACTAGAACCATCATATATATGAATAGACTGTTATACTAAGATTGAATTTCCATCATGTTGGAGGCTACTTTGGAAATACCCGTTGTGATGACAATGGCCAACTTTTTGATATTTGATTGAAATGCTCTACCTCTTCCTTTAAGTCAGTTGGACTAGAACTCACATTAGGTGTTTTTCTAAGGATTACATCACAAGTATTGATGCATCATATGTTAATTTAAGTGTTGAACATTGTTTCACATGTACATATTAATTAAGTGTTGAATATTGTTTCACACTTGTGTAGTTGTTATATTTATGGTTTTGTACTTTATTAGTTGCATTCTTGTTCCTTCACACTAAGAATGCATAAAAGCTAATAGAATTATTAAAAAAGTGAATAATATAATATCACAATAGAAAATCAAAAATGGGAAGGATACTTTCCTAGCACATTATCAATGTTTCTCTTAAATATGAACAATATTTATATTGAGAAAAATGTAATACTCTTATGCTTCTCTAAAATATGAACAATATTTTTATTGAAAAAAAATAACACTTTTCAAAAGAGTCTTTGAAACTAAGAAACATATATAAAATCCTAGAATGTAAATATTCAATTATAAAAATAAATTCTATACTTTAGATATTGAACAAAGATTTATGTTTTCAACCATATAACATTTCATTACACTATTATTTTCTTTCCAATAAATAACACTTTTCAAAAGAGTTTTTGAAACTAAGAAACACATTTAAAATCTTGGAATGTAAATATTCAATTATGAAAATGAATTCTATACTTTAGATATTAAACAAAGATTTGTGTTTTCAACCATATAACATTTCATTACAATAGTATTTTCTTCTCATTTTTGACTTTTTATACTTAGATTTTTTAATGTTTGTTTGTGATTTTTTTTTATCAATTCAATCGTTTTTACTTTGTCAATTAGGACCAAAATTAATTACTCAAAAAATAAAGAAAATAGTTATGTTTTGTATCTTTATCTTGTTTAATATACAATATTTACTCCACTTGGTTATTGTTTTGTGATCACTTTGAATAGTTACCTACTTAAAGTTGAAAACCATTCAATGCCACATGTAACCTTGCTTGAATTGTTATTGTCTAATTCATATTTGCTTGCTAGTTTATTTTTGTAAGATTAGTATGATGAAAAGATTAATGGATCTATGTTTATGTTTAGTGCTTGTAATAAATATCAAACTTTGAAATTTTTATGGTGGATAAATTTAAATTGTTTAGTTTTTTAATTGTTAAAATTAGATGCAAGAGCATGATGTCCAAAGTTTCAATGCTTTTAATTGAAATGTAGGTTTTGTATAACATAACTTTAGGTTTTAAATATCTTCAAATTTTTATGTTTTTTGTTTGTTAATTATTTGCTATATTTAAATTTTAATTTTAATTCATTTTAAAGTTTAAGATTTGATGGAAACCTTCAATATCTCCATTGTCACTCTAATTCAAATGGTAATTTTACGTATGGTTAAGCATTGCCTTCATTGTCTTTAAACCTTGATATTGTAGTCTTTTCGCATGCTTAACTATATGTATGACATGTGCTCTGGTTGTGAGCCATATAAATTGGCATGTAGAACTTAAAGCCCATGGCTTTTTTCCAAAGTCCAAATAAGATTCTCGTTTTAACTCAAGCCTTGCATATTCAAAGTATTGAAAAAACTATTTTTAGACTGTGATACCTAGGATATTTTAAACATATAATCAAGTGAGATATTCACAACATCCTTTATAATATGAAACCAAGAAGCCCACATTCACATTCACATTCACACATTTAAAGTCTTGTTTTCACTTGATGAATCCCAACTCTTCAAAAGCTAAAGTACGGGAAATTTTGAGCATCAATACATTAAACTATATTAATTAGGTCAGAAATGTATGTATTTGGGTTCATCTTGAAGATGAATCAAAATGTTCAAAATATCATTATAACAAACTCTAATGTCACTATTCCTGAAACATTACGAACCAAAATCTTGTTTGCACTTTACTAGTTGCATTCTCGTTCCTTCACACTAAAAATGCATAAAAGCTAAGAGAATTATAAAAAAAATGATTAGTATAATATCACATTAGAAAAACACAAATAGGGAAAGGATACTTCACTAACACAATGTTTCTCTTAAATATGAACAATATTTATATTGGGAAAAATGTAACGCCCTTATGCTTCTCTAAAATACGAACAATACTTATATTGAAAAAAAACAACGCTTTTCAAAAGAGTATTTGAAGCTAATAAAAATGTATAAAAACATGGAATGTAAATATTCAATTATTTATGAAAGTGAATTCTATACTTTAGATACTGAACAAAGATTTATCTTTTCAACCATATAACCTTTCATTATAATATTACTTTCTTCTCATTCTTGACTTTTTATAATTGGATTGTTTCTTGACTTTTTATAATTGGATTGCTTAATGTTTTTTTATGAGTATTTTTTAAATCATTTTTATTTTTACATCCAACTCAATTAGGACCAAAATTAATCACTCAAAAATAAAGAAAATAGTTGTTTTTTTTATTTTTATCTTGTTGAATATACAATATTTTTTTCACTTGGTTACTGTTTTGTGATCACTTTGAATAATGACCTTTAATGTTGAAAATTGTTGAGTGTCACATGCAACCTTGTTTTAGTTGTTATTGTATATTTTATATTTGCTAGTTTATTTTTGTAAGATAAGCATGATGAAGATTAATGGATCTATGTTAGTGATTGTAATAAATGTCAAATTTTGAAGTTTTTGAGGTGGATAAATTTAAATTGTTCAGTTTTTCTATTGTTAAAATTAGATGCAAGAGCATGATGTCCAAAGTTTCAATGCTTGTAATTAAAATGTAGGTTTTGCATAGCATAACTTTAGGCTTTGAATATCTTCAAATTTTTACATTTTTTTGTTTGTATTTGTCGTATTTAATTTTTATTTTTATTTTAATGTTTAACATTTGATGACAACCTTCAATATCTCTATTATCACTCTAATTCAAATGGTAATTTTATTTATTTATGGTTAATCATTGCATTCATTGTCTTTACACCTTGACATTGTAGTATTTTTGTATGTTTAATTATATGTTGTGAACCATATAAATTGGCATATAAGACTTAAAGCCCATGGTTTTTTAAACTTATAATCAAGTGAGATATTCACAATATCATTTATAATATGAAACCAAGAATCCCAAATTCACATTCACACATTTGAAGTCTTGTTTTCACTTGATCAATCCCAACTCCTAAAAGATAAAGCATGGCCTTTCAAATTTGGAGCATCAATACATTAAACTATATTAATTAGGTAAGAAATGTATGTATGTGGGTTCATCTTGAAGATGAATCTAAATGTTCAAAATATCATTATAACAAACTCTAATGCCACTATTCCCGAAACATTACAAACCAAAATCTTGTTTTTTATGGATTTTAAGACAAGCATAGGGATATCTGTAACTCACAATCCAAGGGAATTATTTTCAAATGAAAACCGACCAAGCCCATACATATATTGCATTTGGTTGCACCCTCTACAATCTTGTTTAGAAATTTCATTGTTGTTATTGGTTGAATTGTTTGGTGGAAAGACAATATTTCTCATAGTATCTTTCTTGAGGGTCTATGGGTGGTAGATTGTCTGAGTTGGGAAAATAAAAGCAACATTGTCAAGGAGCTTAAACAAGTTAATGAATGGCTTCAATACACCATATGTGACAAAAATTAATTTATTGTGCAAGGCCACAACGTTTTGACAGGAAGCTCATCACACCCAAGGAGTGTTGCTATGATCAAGGCTACCTCTAAATTATATACTATTGAATGAAGATTTCTTTAAAGCTATGGAAAATATCTCTATGGTTATGAGCCCTAGTTGGAGGAGTCTAACCAAATACAATGATATTGGGGGGGGTTGTCAATGTTTCATCGAAACTTGCACAGGAGATCTAGCTAAAGCAAGCACAAACGAAACTTATCAAGAAAGGAAGAGAGATTCAATATGGAAGAGTGAGAAAATATATTCACACTACTCCAATGAGCTGATGATTGATACATAAATGATGATCAATATGATACAATGAATGAGAGGAATACACTCATATATAGGACATAGCATTTCATAATAGCAGAATGCATGCATGCATAATAGCATAATAGTGATGATCTAAAATAGAACTAGTCACTTAACCCCCACTGAACTAGTGTGTCGAAAATAGAAATTTCTCCAACACCCCCCCTGAACATCACTATGGAGTAAAAATGAGTCCCGGCTATTAGGCCATATTAGGTATTCGTGTACAATGAAACTAATAAACACTAAATAAAAATGAGAAAAAATAGGTAAAACCACATGGGAACAACCCCCCCCCCACCTCTCGAAAGACAATGCATCGAAAGAAGAAAATGGCAATTTCTACACAACTGTATTCTTCACTACAAGGCGATCCCAAAAAGTCGGAAACTTCTACCCATTGAAAGTCTTTGTGAAGATGTATAAATATTTATGGATCTGATAAAGTCCTTTGGCAACCTGTCTAGCCTTGTACCTCTTGATCCCGTGGACCCATCTGCACCTGAAAATATTCCTTTCTAGTGGAAGTGGAACCAAATGTCAAGTCGTATTCTTTATGAGTGAGTCATACTCCTTCTGCAAGGTTGTTTTCCATAATGGATTTCCCACAACCTCACTATAGAGTTGCGGATCAGAAGATTGAACCATATAACAATGCATGGGCATTGCAGGTTCAGAAGATGAAGGTACATGAGAAGGATCATCATGATGAGATTGAGTCCTCCTCGAATCCAATGGATTCCCTGCAAGGATACCTGGTGCATAAAGTGTGAACTATGCTTTCTTGGACATTCGTTGAAGCTTCAGCGCTAGCTTCTTATCTGGCTATACTACCTGTTTATTTCCATGTACAAAATATGAGTGTATGGAATCATCTCTGATGTTTGAAACTGATGGAATCACATGAGTATATGCATGTTGCACTAGAGGTGCATGCAAAGTACTCTCCTTATGTGTAAATAGAAAAGATGAGTCATCATCAGAAAACTTAGTGAATTTATACAACCTTGACTTGTGATCCACCTCACCAATTGCAATGATGAAATTGTCATGCATGTCAATTACTGAAATTGAATTTGATGTAAATTCAACAATTTTACCTTTTAAAGTGATTTGATAAACTAAGAGCGGGTTCATAGAAAGCTTTGGAACATGTAAAACATTCTCAAAACTGTCATTATGGAGTTCCACTCTCCCCTCTCTTGCTACTACTACTAGAGTATCAACCCCCATGAGAATAGGGGGCCTTGAGCATGGACTCAAAGAAGAAAAATATTTCTCTTTAGTTGTCATATGATGGGATGCACCAAAATCTATAATCCATGAATCAAATGAGAATTGCAACAAGAACATGATGATTACCTTTCTTAGGAGCAAGATCTTCTTCCTTCGGCTTCTTGACTCTTTCTGGAATGAAGTTTTCAAGGTTGTTTTGTTGAAGTACCTGTGCCATAAAATCGATTTGCTTCTTCATGCATGTTGATTCTTCATGATTTGATTTATTGCAGTAAGTGCATTGTTTTCCCTTCTTCTTCTTCTTGGAATCCGAAGAGTCTTTGAAACCTGAAGAATTGTTGAAGGGTTTGAAATATCCCTCCTCGTTCTGTTTCTCCTTTTCGTTCTATTTGGATGATCATTTTCCATCATGCATGGTGAGTGCATGTGCTTTGGGATCCTTGATTAGACCCATATGAATGATTTTTTCCTGCTCATGTGTGAGAGAATCAATGAATTGATCCATGGTAGGCATCTTCCAATTTGTTCCCATAAGATACCTGCCATAATGGAAAGTGAAAACATAGACAACATATTCTTGTCCTAGCTTGGCCAAGATTGTTAGAATAAGTTGGTCCACTTGTTTAGACTTATCAATACCATAAGATGCTAAGCTCAATAACAAAGATTTAAACTTAGTAAAGAAATCATGTATATTATCAAAACTTTTAGGATCCAAAGTATTCTACTCTACCTCAAGCATATGACCTCTTGTCTCATCATGTTTTCCAAACAGACTTTCCAAGGTGGTTTAGATCTCGTTTGGAGTCTTGCATGCGGCAACATGAAACCATAGATTAGTTGAAATCAATTCAAGAAGAATTCTTGTGGCTTCCTCCTTTCAGTTCGCCCATCTCATCTTCTCAATTGTTGATGTAGGTTCTCTTTATGTCCCCATCGTCAAGTTGTACAGTCATTTCCTTCTGAGTTGGAATTCGGCCTTGGGATTCCAATCAAAATAATTGTATGGTGTGAGGATTACCACCAAGTTTAATTGTATAATAGGTGTCTTATCCATCTCTCACACTATTTGAGAACCCCTAAAAGTTTCCTCTCAATCTGCAAGTAAAAAACTAAGAAATCATTGTAGAAATGGCACTTTAAGTGAAAATTTGTATCAGTTTCAGGAGACCATCTTCTGACTTACTTTCTGAGCAAACAATGAGAAATATCTCCGAACAGTTGAAAACCCACCTACAGAATGGGTCGATTTACTTCTCTCATGATATGTTTCCTCAAAAAGTTACTATTTTGGGAGAAATCACTACAGAAAGGTACGACCATGGATTCGTATCAGTTTCAAGAGACGATCTTCCGACTCTCTTTCTGAGCAAACAGTGAAGAATTTCGCCAAACAGTTGAAAACCCACTTGCAAAATGGATCGATTTACTTCCCACAAAGGTCATTTCCCCAGAAAGGTAATATTTTGGGAGAAATCACTGTCAGAAGGTACGACCACGGATTTTGCTCGCTGAAACTCTAATTTTCTCTATTCTTTGGCTTGTCTGGTTTGCTTCAAGCAACTTAGCTCTAATACCATGTTGATGTTTCATCGAAACATGCACAAAAGATCTAGCTAAAACAAGTACAAACAAAGCTTATCAAGAAAGGAAAAGAGATTCAATATGGAAGAATGAGAAAATATATTCACTACTCCAATGAGTTGATGATAGATACATAGATGATGATCAATATGATACAATGAATGAGTGGAATACACTCATATATAGGACATAACATTACATAATAACAAAATGCATGCATGCAAATAGTGATGATCTAAAATAGAACTAGTCAATTAACGCCCATTGAACTAGTGTGTCGAAAATAGAAATTTCTCCAACAAGGATAAGTTTGTCAACGATTATATAATGGTATTCCATTGTTAGGACTTCACAAAGGAATAAAGAGTGACCATGCAAGCTTGTTCCACAAAATTTTAGAAGCTTAAACAAATGTGTATGATCAATTTATAACTTTGGATATCTTATCAATTTCCCTAATGAAGATGGACAAAGGTTAAGTTTCCTAGATTATACAACTTTATGCAAAAAACTTTACAAGGTGAAATTGGATTTTGTTAGCCCAATCCCGCAACCAATTTATAAAGAAGATATTAGAAAGCAATCAATGAGAGTTAGCCTAAACAAAGTGATTGTTGAACTTAGCCCCAAGCCTAGGGACCTTAAGCATGTCATTAGCTAGAGACTAATCATTCTCCTTAATGTTTCATACATGATATTTTATCCAATGCCACAATGTGTTCAAGCATAATCTACCTAAGATTATATGTAGAGAAGGTTATGGGTTTTACATTTTAAACAAGGTTATTGGTGTATGGCAAGGCATGGAGGTGGCTAGATGCTTACGACTCAATTACTTGTTTATCAAAATTGTTTTAACAAGATTAAAAACAAGATTGAATATCATTCCATTCTAGACATGCTCCAGACCCTAAGTTTTTGTCCCTTCTTCCATAAATCCATGGAAACCCTTTTCTCAAAGGCTTCAACTTGCTCATCTATCAACATATGCAAATCTAAAACTGTAGGGGGATTATGGTCTATGCATAAAATACAATGGTTCATTATCTTGAGTGTTTTATGTGATCACAACAAAGGTCTTAGGCTATATGATCTCTCATAGAGTGGGTCGGACTTTAATAAAACATATTCCCCATCATGAGCATGGCGTTGGGTAATTAATCAATGGGAATTTACAAATGATTATTTCCTCGCTATTTCGAACAAATAGGAAGCGATGGAGAACATGATAAACTACCTTCAGATCTTCTACTTAGCCTCAAGATCTAGACTCTAATGGTTCAAAACCCAATGTCTTAGGTAAAGTCCCCAAGACTTTCTTGGCTCGTTGGCTCATTAGCATTTATCTTGGATCAATCAAATTAGATATTTAAATTCCTTGGTATCCCCTCCTTTTAAGTGTCATCCATGGATCTCTTGGAATGGATATTCCATAAGTGGGAAAGAAAACCAAGAAATGGACAACAAGCTCACGGATTTGGTTATTAGATTTAAAATATGCATTGAGACCCTATCTCCTACCCATGTTTATTATTTTCTTTATTGGGTTTGTTACCCCAACCATAGTCAAGACAATAGGGACTTTTGTTGCTTAAAGCACATGGAAGGCCTATAAGGTTGTTAAGCCATCCTTGAACCGAAAAGTCCAAGGCTTCAAATGTAAATCCTTTTAATGATTAGTGCCTATTGTGATCCCTTGCCTTTCTTCATGAAGGTAAAACCTTGGGTGATATATGGTTCTAAACCCTTTCAAGTTCCTAGAAGTGGTATCTATGTGAACATAGATATATTTGATGCTTAGACTCAAGATTAGATCCATTAGCCCGAGTTAGAAGACAAGTTCATACTAGCCAATCTTAATAAAGTCATGCTTGAGCATATCAAGAAGCTCATTCCATATTCCTTCCTTTGTTAAGTTAGACCTGCAACCTCATTCACCCTGGTGAAAGCACTGAAATTGAAACAAGGCCAAGTCCTTTACAAAGTACTATGTAACCCAAGAAGGCCTCTTTTACCTTATCCCTCAACTTATGGGAATTGGCTTTGGGTCATTGGATGGTCCACCTTAGCATCCCCTAACCCAAATTCTCCCTATCTGGATACTCTAAAAAACTTGAACATTTTTATGACTATGTGTCTCTATCAAATCCACCTTAAATTGAATTGCTATTTTTTTTTGTACTCAATTCCTCCTCACCTGCCTCCATCATGGAAGAATGCTTTGTCTTATGCATTGAATGCTAAGCAACAAAGCAACTCACAAAAGTCTAAGTATTATTTCTTAATTGGAAGAAGAAAAGAAACAATGCCCTGAACTCTAGCCAAATGCATGGTTGTCTCTTCATTTACATGAGTTACAATTATGGATGTTTTTGCTTCTTTCTCTATGTCTTGAAAGGCTTGAAATTATATGTGGCTTGAAATCATAGTTATATGAGAACAAGAATATTATTATATGCCCAAGTAGTTTGTTTGGCTCTTAATTGGATGACTTTTGATAATGGGGTACAACCACTTTTCGAAGGTAGTTTGTGGTGGCTGTTAGGTATAGAATGCCTAAAATGTGCATTATTTATTTTAGTAAAAGTTAAAAAACAACATTTTTCTAATGCAAAAACAACCAAAGCCAACTAAGAGTTCACTACTAGTGCCAATATTTACAAGCAAATTACTATCCAAACGCAAAAAGTGAAACACATGGCACATTTGCACAAGTTATTACAGTATTGGTCAGGTGTTCCTTGCACTATGAACAGGTAACTTCTCTAAGAATTGCAATGATTTGATGGAAGCCTGAGACAACAATGGCGAATCTTTTCAAGAAAGGCAAGATCAGCCAGCCTACACTAGCCCATGACCCTTGAGTAATAATAAGTTCAGGTAATCTTGTCCTTGCTATCAAAGAATGAGAGTAATAAGTTCAGGTACTCTTGTCCTTGTTATCAAAGAATGAGAGGCCATGTGAACTTGAAGATGGTTGAGGTGACACTATCGAGAGGTTGAACCAACCAATGATAGTTGGGGTCCACGCCAAATGACAAACCAGACAATCCTCCTTTTAATCTCGATGACAGTCTAATTGAATTGAATAAAATATAAACAGCTTGGAACCGGTCAGGAAGGTGAGGAGGACAACAGATAAACATAAATAGCTGAAATATCCACCACACATGAGACGTACTTTATCATGGCAGACCTCTGAAACAATCCACAGTCGAGACCTTACACAGATACATGTGAATCGAATGGAACGAACCAGAAACCCAGAGAATACTTTGGTGAATCGAATAGAACGAACGAGAAACTCAGAGAATACTTTGCAATGAAGCAGATGAGATGGGTAATATTCATATTCAAACAATCGATTGCCTGGATCTGCCAACACATTATCCTTCTCATTTCAATTGAAGAAACTCAAACATAACTTCATATAGATCATTATATAACAATAACCAACCACTGTGCCTTCAAAATGAAGGAAGATTTCCGATTTCTTATTTTATACACGACGACATAGCTAATTATATCTTCGGCATTGTAACAGATCTACAGAAATACATACAGAAGAATCAAAATAATGATAATAAGAGAAGAATACACACAGACCTCAGTCAATCTATCCATGAACCTTGGGATTTATTCCTCTGAATCATCATGGACTCCAGACGACTGGTACCAGATCATGAGCAGAACAAACAAAAGCACAACGGCCACGCCAACAGGAGATCCCCCGGCCCTGTGAATGGAGGATGGATCCCCACCACCACGGAAGATTGCAGAAATGCTGTTAGTGTTGGAGGAGGAGGAGAGCCACCTTATGACCAAGATCAAAACCACAGGCGCTGCCATCACCATTACTGGATTTATCTCGCCCGACATCTCCAGCAGACTGTTCTGTTCTGAAAACAAATTTGGCACCACAAGGATCGCGGCCACTACGGCTATCAGGAGAACGACATAGGGTGGAGAGGAAGAAGAAGCATATGCAGAAGGCGGGCTGGCAGTGGCCATGGTTCGGAATTCGAACCTCTGACCTCTAGGTACTATACTAACAGATCAATACTTACCTACTCAGAGCTAGGTATTGCACAGGATATGGAGGAGACGGGGCATCTTTGGGTAATGTCCGATTGAGACCCCACCTGCAACGCGTATGGTGGAAGGTATCATGGAATTGATATCACGCGGACGCGTACATTTAGACATCCGGACAGGACAGATATTACATGCCCCGATAGATTCATGGAAGCTCTCGTTTCACATTGTGGAGATGAAAAAACCGTGTCTGTTGACCGTTCGTAATTTAAATTTCAAACACGGCTAAAAAGATTTTTTCTAGATTTGATGGCTTCAATCATAACTCCCACTTATTAGGTGCTTATGTGTCTCAAAGACGACCATAAGAAAAGTTGGATAAAAATGCAATGAATTGCACCTTTCTGGATGGCATTTAAACGTTTTTGAAAATCTGTTCATGTCCATTAATATTTGACAAAGCAATTTGGCCGTGCATTCATTGACTGAAAACGGTTCTGGACGAGTTTTCCTTCATTGATTGTCATAGAAAACGCTTCTTCACGCGTTTTTATGATTTACAGATATGGAAAACTCTGGTGGAGAATTATAAAACCCTTAGTCTAAATGTGTTATGTTTTTGCTTTTTAATAGGCATGTTTTTGGGGATATAAGCTGAATTCATTTGGGAGAATTATATAACTCTTAGTTTAAAAGTGTTATGATTTTTATTTTTATTTTCATATTTTATGGGGATATTTATTTGAATCCAGTGAGTGGTTAAATCTGTATAATTCAAGTGCTTTAAGATTTTTCGGCAAGCCGAATTCATTTCTGCATTCAGAAATGCAATTTAAACAATAGAAAGTTGTGATATTCCAGTGAGGAGGGAAAAAAGGTAGAACAATTAGAGAATGTCATTATAAAACTATTGTGGTGTTTTTCAATATGTGGTCAAATTTCAATAGGAAACAATGTGTATTTTCCAATATGTGGTCTGATTTCAATAGGAAACAATGTCCTTTAAAATTATAGAGATTTTTCCTAATTTGTCATAATTTAACAATGTTGTCTAAAAGTTCTTGGTTTCAGGAGATATAAATCTGGGCTACATCACATTTTTTTTTTGTTTAAATTGCATAAATGGATTCAGCTTGCTGAAAAAAACAGCTAGGGCACTACAGACTTAACCACTCAAATCTGTAGATCTAACAATTTCTCACAGGATTTAGGGCAAAATTAAATGAACCATATCCCGTGAAAAGTGCCAAAAAGAGTAGAACGTTTAGACTACACCTAATCTAACAATATTTGATCTTATCAAGATAATTTAGATTAATTTAAAATTAGGTAAAACTCTTAAAGGTATTGTTCCACAAACTTTAGATGAATCTAATTACACAAAAAAATTTACCAAATTCTTATTAAATTAGTGGGTGAAAAGGAGATCATTTAGCTTAAAAATTAACTTGCTCTATCATAAATGCATCACAATGATTAACTTTTATCTTATGTGTTTCTAGTGTCTTCCCAACCTCAATTAGGTGATGAATCCACCATTCCATATTGGAAATCAATTCTCCTTACAAATCCCAACTACCCTAGGTTTTTAAGTGATTCTAAATGGATCGTTATATAATTTCTCATCTATTTTAATACCTTTATTTCGGCTGGAGAATGGAGCTATTGGTTTATAGGGCTCATTTTAGAGGTAGGTCCCCCTATGGTGATTTGGGGTCCAAAACTTTAGCGCTTGTCAGGGAAAATTTAGGGGCTAAATTTTGCCCATGGGCTAATTTTCCATGCTTTTTCCCAAAAAAATATTCGTCATTCTAAAAATTATTCGCCCAAATTCGATAGGACAAAATTATTTTACCTTAAAAATTGCCAAAATTTTATAAAAACTATATAAAATCCTTAGAAATTTGAATATTTTAACAAAAATATCGCCAAACATTTATAGTTGGCATATGAAGGACCAGTGAGATTCGCCAAGGTTTCTACATTTCAAAATAAATCTCCATCCTTGAAATTATCCCTGGCGTTTGTTTGAGGCATCAAATAAATTTTGGGCGGTCAAAACTTTGCAACGGAAGTTTGTGGTCTCTCGACATTGTTCTACACATCGAGAGCTTTCTAACGATGTGACAATCACCCCAATCAAAGTTCGTATGAGGAAGTTATGTCTCTCGCAAATTGAACTAGCATGTTGACCACCATGACACTGTGAGAATGCCATGTCAGTTTTCATTACTCACACATGTGGAGCTAGTCATGTATAGACTTTCAAGAAGAATCTAGAGGATCCAAAACACTAACCCTAATTGGGAGTTGAGGCATGCAAAAAGCCTAACCTTAGACGACCATCAAAACATTGTTAAATACTACGCCGCTAGGATAAAGAGGAGTTCTATTCTTATTGTATTGTTATTGTTCCATAGTTAAACAGAGCATCCAGGAGTGAGATTTTAGAGCAGAAAGAAGAAATAAAAGATCTTTATGTAACCATATTGACCATCATACTAACACTAACTCTTGAGATTTCAAAATCTTAAATCTTTCTTTGTCCATGTTTATTATCCATGTTTATTACCCATTCTTGTAATTAAATGCAAAACGACCTCTCATTTTAAATTGCTAACATCGCTTGTATAAGCAGTCATATTCATTACCTAGTAGTGTAGCTAAAGGCAAGAAGACCTCTCATTCTAAATTCCCCAAAACATAGTTTGTACAAGCAAAACTATTTCATCTTTAAAAGCTTAAGCCTTTTCTTCCCAGCAAAACTATTTCATCTTTAAACTCTTAAGCATACTCTTCCAATTAAATGTATAGATTTCTATGGACATTGTAAAAGAAAAATTGTTCATCATCCTAAAACATAATTATAAAAATTTCAAATATTTTATATTTTTTTCAAGGAGATGTATTTGCAGAAAATCCTTTGAATACTTCCCTATGATCAAAGGATGGTAAGCGGGATAAACTGTCGACCATGATTACATGACTTTGCCTCCAAGAAATCAAGAGAGTCAACCCTGAAGTAACAACAATCATGATAAGCTCGTATCTAATTCTAAACTAATTAAACTAACCCTAAGAATTTCAAATATTTTATACTTTATTTTGAAGTAACAATTATTTCTTATTTTAAATATCAAAGTAAAAAATATCTATTTTAAATATTAAAAAATAAATATAAGAATGATTTGTACTAGCTTTTTTAATCACCTAAATATAATTTCACATAAAAAAATTATTTCAAATATTTTATACTTTATTTTGAAGTAACAATTATTTCTTATTTTAAATATCAAAGTAAAAAATATCCATTTTAAATATTAAAAAATAAATATAAGAATGATTTGTATTAGCTTTTTTAATCACCTAAATATAATTTCACATAAAAAAAAATATTAAGGAAAAGAAATAAAAGACATGAATAACATGAAAACTCTCAACAATTAACATTTTTAAATAGTTAATATATTGATAAAGAAGATTCTTAATCACCTAAATATAATTTCACATAAAAAAAATATTAACTAAAAGAAATGAAAAACGTGAATAACATGAAAACTTTCAACTATTAAAATTTTTAAATAGTTAATATATTTTAATATATCATACATAAAAAGAAGTTTGATAAAGAAGTTTCTTAATGGCCATCCATTACATGAAAAGATGCCCACCCCTTCATCAAGGTGGGCAACATCACCATATAAGAAACAAAAAGGGTACTTCATTTTGCCCAGTCCTTGTACATATTCCAATACATCACTATGATGAATATCTCTTATGTAGTTTATGGTGGAAGGGATTTGAGAGTAGAATAAGACAAATTGTATAATGGGAAGGTTTTACTTTTCCATACATATTCCAATATATCAATATGTATTATGTAGTTTATGGTGTTGTATGTAAAATGCATCACTCTGATGAATATCTCTTATGTAGTTTATGGTGGAAGGGATTTGAGAGTATATCAATATGTATTATGTAGTTTATGGTGTTGTATGTAAAATACATCACTCTGATGAATATCTCTTATGTAGTTTATGGTGGAAGGGATTTGAGAGTAGAATAAGATCAAGATTTGAGAGTAGAATAAGATCAATTGTATAATGGTAAGGTTTTATTTTTTTATACATATTTAAATATATCAATATGTATTATGTAGTTGATGGTGTTGTAATATAATGGGAGAGTATAGTTTCATGTTTATAGTTTAAGTGATTGGATAGTATGTTTGTTATCCTTATCACTTGGGTTCAATTTCTTTAAAGTGGATATGTTGGCTTGTTGTGATAAGGTTAGAAGGGTAGACATCCCTTAAAATAGAGGTCCACTCCAGTGGGCTTCGAGATACCTCAACCATTGCTAAGTCACAAAGTGTTTGGTATATATGGTTTGCGGGTTATTGGATATACCCTTGGGCTATAGTGGCAGCCAGTAAGATTGATCTCGGACATAGCCCAAATAATCAATCCTACAGGTTACCAATTCCCATGATTAAAACAAAGGAGATTTGAAAGTACAATCAAACAAATTAAAATTGTATAATTTGAAGCTTTTAAGTAATTATACATATCTAATATTTTGATATATAATATCAAAATTTAATTTGAAAGTTTTATTTATTGTGTATATTTAATATTTTGATATATTAAAATTTAAATGTTATTATATAGCAATTGTTTTTATTAATATAGAATAGTGAGTTTTTAAATAACAAGGTTTTATTTTTATTTTTTAAAGAAAAAAATCTATAATTTGTATTAAATAAACAAAATTACATAGTCAAATACCAAAAGCATTTAAGAGTGCATTTAACCTATGTTTCTCAAAACAACTTTTTATACTTGTCTTTTTAAGCATAACTGAAAACTATAGCAAGGTTATTACATATGTATCTTATAACAAAAAGTTGTGAAAATTATATCATTCAAACTATAATCTTGAAACTATCCTTTATCTTATACAAAAATTTATAATAGTGTCAATTAGATCTGAGGTTCATGAGTATATTCAATTGTGTGTTCATCTTGGAGTATTGATATAATCCAGGTTCCTCTATCCAACTCTAACTCATCTTTTGATGGTATGTTTGCTATCATGTTCTTGTCCTTGTATATGTGAGACAAAGAGATGTGTGAGAAAGTTGTAATTAGAAGATGTATATCATCATACAATGGTTGTAAAGTGAAATTCCTTAGCACTATTTCCTTACACATCCATTGAATAACCAAGAGTAATCACCAAATATTTGAGTTTGTGATACACCAAACTCTTGGGCCAGTCTCAAAACTAATGTGAGGGCCATCAATTCATAGTAATTATTTGTTTCCCGCCCTATTCTAGCTTTGACCGAAATGCTATGATTTGAAGATAGAGATAAAATCCCCCCTAGTCCTCCCTTAGGAGGGATCCCCTATGAGGCACCATCAAAGTATGTCATTGGATTTTCTTATTGATTACCTCTTCTTTCATCTCATGAAGGATTTGTTTATCCTTAATCTATGGGTAAGCATTTAATATGTTAAGAGCCTAGACAACAAATTTGAGAGGTAATGTCTTTTTTCCCTCAAATAGCTTTAGGTTTCTGGATAACTGGACTCTCCAAGCTATGTTAAGAGGAAGGCTCTGATCTTATTGGTATCATTTTTTGTATACCAAGATCTAAATGCATCTTCTATGTCTTCGCATTCCTTAGCATTTATTAATCCAATCATCCTTTCCACCTCTTTCCATGCCTCTTTTTTATAAGGATATGCCATAATTAAATGTACAATGGTTTCTTTTTCTTGTTGACATAAGCTACACCAACCAGGACCAACAAAAAGTTTCTTTTGTAGCACCTCCCAGATGGGAGCCCTATTGTTTAATATCAACCACATGAAATTTTTTATTTTTTGAAGGGCATCTTAATTTCCATATGGTCCTCGACCACCATACTTGTTGTCCCTCCTTTCCTTCCTTAGCAAGAGCCTTGTAACCTATTATGGCAATATAAGTTCCAACTAGATTAAATGACCATACCAATTGATCATCATATTCTCTTATTTTAACATTACTATCTTTTAATGTGTCAGTGTATCTTTATCATGCATCAACATATTCTTCCCCTAGCCCAATCTTCTCCCAAGTTAGCCAATGTTGTTGTCAATTGATGACCTTTTCCAAATCACAACTTGTCTAAGAGTATAATAACATTTACTTCTTATCTCCTAAATCATCTAAGTAATATGTGCATTCTTTTGCTGCTACCTATGGATCAAGGCCAATTTGTGCTTTGTCTCCTTTACCAACATGCCAAATCAACCAATTGCCCACCAAATAAAATGTTGAGTTGACAACTTTCCAGCTAATTGAGGCATTATGAACTTGTTTTACAAGATTCCTTACCCAAATCTCCTAAACAAAAGAAAGAACAATATACTTGGCTCTTAATAACTATAATAACTGTAACAAAGTTTATATATATAATGAAACTTTTACATAAAAATAAAAATATTACTTCTTTGGAGGGAGGTACTCTCTCTTTTCTTCTTCAAGTTTAGAAGTGGGTTTCAATTATTCAACCTCCTTGTATGAAGGTGATTGGGAAGGATGTTTAATTGGGGTGGGGTAGGGTGCGCATTAATATGTAAAATATGAAATATATATATATATTAATTTACAAAATATTGAAATAT
>JZKD02S0250290.1:8130-21077 GCA_000966675.3 Picea glauca
GGTTGTAACTCTCTCATAAAAAAATTGTTTGACGAATGGTTTAACCGTTATAAATATGTCTCTGAGATCTAAGATTTGAGATGAAGAAATTATATGTCCTTGACCCAGATTATTTCGAAAACGACATGAAGACAAAATTATAACCAATATATAACAAGAAAATACGGAGAGATAATGCGTAAAACACAGAAATATAGTGAAAACCAACTTATATTAATGAACAAGAGAGAAAACAAATGTAGAACACAAACTGGAAGAATGGGGTAGCCTATCTTTAAAAAGAAAGAGATGGTGGATATGCTTCATTCGTAAGAAGATTTACATCACACTCCATTTCATGCTTAAAGGTCCTCCTTCACCTCAATTATATATGAGAGAGTGAGAGGAGAACAATTCCCATGATGCATGTGGGATAAATTGGACTAAGTTTATAAAATTCCATAGGCATGTAAAATACTAGAACTTCTCGAGCGGTCACCCATCCCAGTACTACTCTAGCCTAAGTGTGCTTAACTGCGGAGTTCTAATGGGATCTGGTGTGTTGAGGAAAACGTATGGAATACCTTACTCAATAATTTTCATATCTTGCCTAGCTAGGACAAGATAGTTGGGAATATCGCTTGGGGTTTATAGCCTAAAAATTTCACTCAATGCACAAGTATCAATTACAAAGGATTAAGGTGTTGACGATTAAAATCGCAAAAACAAATTTATCCCACAAAGTATTGCTAAAGAGCTATTATTTAGACTATGATAATAATATAATACTATTAGGTGGGTGTTGTGGTGGGAAATCCCCCTACGGACTAGCAAATAGGGTTATATTATGCATGCAGATACGACCAAAAGAAACCTACTTTCTACCTTCATCCCGGACTTAATCCCCATTTCTTTTCAACAAATACATGGTTAGACCAACATACCTTGTTCCAGATGTTCGATGTCGATCCTTCTTCATGCTTGATCGCTTGTTGGCCAATATCCTCTCAAGATTGGCCTACGTACAAAACAAGCAACAAACTACACATGCATTTTATCTACAGACTAATGGGTTAGAGATTCAAACATATATTTACTGAACTATGAAGAACTCATATAATGGGATGGGAAAAGTATTTATTTATTGTTAACTTTAATGAATCAACTTACAATGTCAAGACCGGCCACTTCTCTGTGAATCCTGATCCTGGGCCCCTCTTCAAATGTCCTCCAACTTCTTTTCTTTGTATCTCTTCTTACACAAGGATGGCTAAAGGGTTGGGACAATGGGAATATGAATTTGGGTAGAGTTTCTTTACTCTATTTCTCCTCTTCCAAATGGGACTCCTAACCCTTCTTTTATAGGCTAGAAGGAGCTAGGTATTTGGATGAACCCTTGACCATGCATGGCTGGGAGTTTCAGTTAGATCACCCAAAGCTGTGTGTTCCATCGGAAACTTTCATTTTTTAGTGCTTTTGTCAGTCCACATGGGCTGTTTTAGGTCAGCTAGTGTGTACACGGATGCAGTAATGGAGTAGGATGTGTGGGCCCTTATAAAAGAGGTTTTTTAAAGATTTGTTTAGCAGTGCTTTGGAAAAGAAGGGATCTGAGATGGCCTGATGCCAGGTAAGCATGTATGGTGCAAATTAGGGTTATAACAGATGCCCGCTAATGTGTGAGGTCAGAAGAGCATCTGATGGACGAAATACATTACCAATCTTTACTGATGTGCCGAACAAGTGAGCCCAAGGACCAGGAACCGGGAGGCGTCATCTGCAAAATAAAAAATGTCTCACCGAGGCGGGCATACCCATGCTCAAGATAAAATAGAGTCATGGCTACCAATCAATTACACTGTAGATCCATCTCAAATAACTATATAAAGTGTAGCCGCGAAAAATACACAACGGAGCTACATCTCGAAATAAAAAAGATATACATATAGAGTATCCATCTTCTAGAAGCTGATACAGCCTGATGGCTGGAGATGAGATCTTCAGAGCTTGAGAAACAACTTCAAAATCTTCAAAACTCAAGGTAGGAGTGTAATATGAGTGTACAAATTCACTACCCAGAGGTCTTCGATGGCTCGTCGATCATGGACTAGATAATCTTGATAATCAGACTAAAGACTTCATTGATTTCGAACAAGAACTTGATTGGACATTCAGGATCGTTGGGTATGAGGGCAAGAGACAAATTGCAGAGGGGATGACTCAGGCTTGGTAGAAACTTCCCTTTGACAACAACAAGACAAATGATGAGACTTAGGCAACATGGCATTAATCATAAGTTTACTAAGCAGAAGGCAACGAAAACTCTCCATATGTTTGGAAGAATAACCAAACGGAGGAGGACACAACTCTATGTAGCGAGAACAACTTCCTAAGGTCATATTACATCCCATAGTTTGACAAACAGATGGACAAATGTGATTTATCCAAGGGCGACTCATTATGATGCCAATAAAGAAAATACTTTTCACTTCCTCTTTTTGTCTTTTTTTCAATAATTTTGGAAAAAAGAATAAAGGAATGTTACGTTACAATGGAGGAATGAGTGTGACAAACATACAAGTTCAAGGCACAAGGACAAGACTGATGTTCAAAATAATGATACTCAAGAAAAATCCTCCAGGGGCCAAGGGTGTTAAAACGCAGAAGCAAACTGTTACAAGGCTGGCATATAAGATATGCAAACATGGTTAACAAAACACACAATGGTAACGTCCTTCGATGTAAGTTTAACGAGCCCAGAGAAGGTAAGCTCGGTGGTTTTTCATATTTAGAGAGTCTAAAAAAACATAAAAGGAGACTCCATTGGGGTACCTTTTTCGAAGATAGTCTAGTCGGTTTGAAAAAGGGGTAAACTAGCACTGACAAGACATCTATTCAAAATTTTTTTAACGAGTGTAATAAGGACAAGATCATTCGGCCATTTTTTCATTTTTAAGGAGTTTGAAAAAAGCTTAAGTATGGACTCCATCAGGAGTGTTCTTCTTGACCAATTTAACGAGTGTGAAAGAATAAGGTCACTCAACGATCTTTTCAATTTAAGGGAGTCTGAAAAGAGCTTAACCATGGACTCTGTGGGGGTTCCCTTTTCATAAGTTTAGTCCCTCAGGCTCGAAAAAAAGGTAAAATTATACTTGGGAGTACTCTTCTAAAGAATGAAAGTTCCATAGAGTATACCTTTGTTCATACAGTTGACTGTCCGGATCTAGAAAGGGGTAAACTACCACCGGACATATGTGAATTCAAATTTCAGTTTAACGATCATGAAAGGCCACAAGATCACTCGACAATCTTTTCATGTTTAGAGGGTCCGAAAAGGGCTTAAAAGAAGACCTGTTATTTTTTGGGAGTCTTGAGGGTGAGGTCAAGAGCAAAGAAGAATCATGCAAATGAGGCTCAAAATCGTATTCAGGAAAAACTACAAGGTCTCCCGAGCCTACAGTGTTTTAGAGACAGCATGAATACCATATTGTAACCAGGATCTACCTAGGGCATCCAAGTTCCGGTAAGCTCTACCACCAAGTTGCGACACTTCTAAAGTAGTTGTGATGGTTCCATGTCACAATCTGATGGGATCGATCCTATCGCAAAGAAAAAAGACAATGAGATACAAAAGTCAGGGTAGAAATCTAACCTATATGTTCAAGTTGATCCTTGGAAAAAATTTCCACGGACCGTCGAAAATTACTGAAAAATCCAAAAAACTGTCCCAATACCCGATCATATTCCTCCTATGCAACTTTTGAATCACTCTAAATGGTTTTGGGTATAAAGAAAATGATAAGGGAGGCCAAAAAAGTGAGAAAAAGACCCCAAAAAGTCTATAAATAGAAGCTGGTAGCTCATTATCACCATTGTTGATTTGGAAATTGACTCTAAAGCCAAAAGATCCCCTTTGTCAAAAGCAGTGATTTCTAGAGCTACAATGGACGAAACAAACTTCTGTCTAGACCAAGTAAGTACAAACTCTCTTATCTTGCATTTTAAGTCTTTATTTTTGCATTGGGTTTTATTTTTTAGGAGGGCATCGACCTTTAAAAGGTTGGCCCTAGGTCCATGCAGGCTGTCTCAAGACAGGACGCATGTACATTCGGGCAGAGTAAAATCTACACGCATGTACACGTGACTGTCACTATTACAACTCACGTGAACCCCCTTATTGAATGAAAAAGGCTTAAAAAGCAAGGGTTAACCCTCCTAAACCTTGGTATTTTGCAGGATGTATGTCCACTGGAGAGAAAGAGATCATGAAGAGGTGAGTGAGTTGGTCGAGGAAGACCCCAATGCTGTGGCGACTTTGATGCAATGTGGGTTACTCAAGTTTTTCCTATGTCCTTTTATGTTGGCACAACCTAGGCTACTGAATGCCTTGGTTGACAACTAGCATTCAGATGCAGAGGCATTCATGTTAGAGGGGCAGTCATTGGTGCCCACGGTTGAGGACATTTACTTTTTAACTAGCCTCTCCAGTAGAGGGGAACCATTCAAATTCTAGAATTTTCCTTCGGGGCCGCATAACATAGCAGAATTGATAGGTCTATACTATGCATATGATTCAAACCGCTCGAGCACGCACGCAGGAGCCCATAAGCAAGATCACTGACTTATCACTATAGGTGATAGTATTGATTATTGGGCGAATTACTGGTTCTGCGGCTCTACATCAGGCATCCCGTGCACAGATGAACTGTGCAATCCAATGCTTAAATGCACAAGTTTTTGATTGGAGTACCACATTTCTTGAGTGTATGAAAAGGCAATTGACAGATTGTCGTTTACAGGCACATAGGAACTTTGGGTTCGGGACCATTCTTTGTTTGTTATTTTTTGAGAGAGTTTCGAGTTTTAGTCCTCAAGTAGTGGCACGAGGACATCAGGCCTCTCTTCCTACTGTGTGTAGATGGGCAGTATAACTACCGCGATAGGGTGGCGGAAGGACCAATGAGTCCGTCGATGATGACTTCTTCACGTGGTTTTCACGACAGATCCCGATTATAGAGGATTACCCCTATGCTGGTATTGATTTCTCGAGAGACCCTGAGATACCAGTACCTCCTGGTGAGGAGCGAGGGGAGATGGGTAAGTCTCCACCTTTGTAGTTTTTTTGTGTTTAAACATATGAAATTTTTATGTTGTTTTGTTATATATATCAATTTTTTTTTTATATATACCAGAGTATTTGACGGATATGTGTTTGTTGTGTGCAGATGTGGGACCAGTGTGACCCGCTGACTATGCGAGGAACATGCGTCGTCCTTAGCCAAGGGACCTACCTGCCACCATAGGGCGACCAGCAGTAGCAAGAGATCTTCCAGTCGGGGAGTTTGAGAGGGTACTGAGATGAGTCGAGCGGAACTTTACTATGCTCACTCGCACGGTCCCGATTGTAGAGATTGAGGACCTTCCACCATCTATGTAGCCTCATGTAGTGGGGGCACCGCTAACATGGGTCCAATTGTTTCAGCATTTATCCAATTCTGTGAATTAGTATAATAGGGCCCACAAGCCTTGACTTTAGCTAGACATTTTTATGTGCCATGAACACTACTTGTATATATTTTTTGAGAGCATAAGCCCTATGACTCGTTATTGGTCCTATTTTTGAGGCACTTGCATCCATCGATGTACTTTGGTTACTTTATGATATTATATATGGTTTTTTTGGTCTTTTGTGTCTTATGGAGCATGTGTGCAAAAAATCTATTTACATGTTTATGGGAATTTTCTTTCATATGTGTGCAAGATGCCAATCTAAAATTTGATTAGCTAGAGTATATGTAACTTGGTTTAATCTCCTAGGAACATGAAAATATGTAATATAATCAAAGTTTCATTCTAAGAGACTTACCCTAAGGAATCATTGGTGTAAAGTTGGATCATGAACCCAGTATACTCTGTTTAATCGAGACACAACCAGTTGAGCATCGAGATAGACCCATAGATGAGAGATACCCGATGACAAAGAATCACGAAGCAACTCAATAACTACACTATACTCTATGACATTATTTGTGGTGTCACCTAAACATAGACCTCTGGAAGATAATAACTGGCCTTGAGATGTAAATATTACCGAAGCTACGGGGGCAAGCCTCCAAGTGTGCCGACTAGCACCGTCTGCATACCCAACAAACACCTTGGAATCACTTGACATCTGCCACAATGACGAAAAATAACATCAACGACACGTCCATAACACTAAAAGAAACTAAAAAGTAATAGTACAAAGACTATACATATGTTACAAAAAGTTACCCACAGTGACCTGCCAATGAGTAATCCCTCTTGAGGTAGAGCCCATTTCTAGACTCCACCAAAGCATTCCCTTCAAAATCAACCAGATGATAAGTGCCCTTTTTTAAAACCTATTTTATGATGAAAGGTTTGAACCACACGGGTTTGAATTTTCCTGCCCCCAGGGCGTCCTTATCTTGGTCATAGACCAGAACAAGGTCACCTTCAGAGAAAATCCGAGGACGAATAGACCTATCATACTAACACTTGACCTTATGTTTGTGAGCCTCGTTGGTCAGGGCCGCATCACGATGCTTCTCATTGAGATGCTCAAGGTATACTAACCATTCTTCAAGTGGAGAAGTGTTTGGCAATAATTGTACTGCCTCTAGCCCGTAAATGAGTTGAAAAGGTGAGAAACCGATTGTAGTCTTAATAGATGTTCGGTAAGCCCATAATGCTGAGTATAACATCAAATGCCAATTTAACTTGGCTGAGTTGACAGTTCGTTGTAGAATGGTCTTAAGAGTTTTGTTTACTGCTTCCACCTAACCATTTGTTTGGGGGTAGTAGGGTGATGAATGTTCTTTCCATAACCCAAGCTTTGATGTTAACTCAGTCATCATCTGGTTCTGAAAGTGACTGCCATGGTCAGTGAAAATCTCCCTTGGGATGCCGAACCTTGCTATTATCTAATTGAATAAAAAGAGAGCTACAGTCTCTCCATAATCTTTAAACGTTGTCATAAATTCAACCCACTTTGTGAAGTAGTCTACAAATACGATGATATTGCAGTGCCCCATTGCTGAAGGAGGGTTGCATGTAGTGTAATCAATCCCCCACTTGGTGAAGGGACCAACTGTGATGACAGGAAACATGGGAGTGAGATGTGCCCTCATCTTTCGAGATAAGATTTGGCATGGATGGCACTTCTTGACAGATTCGATACAATCTTTGATAAGTGTCGGCCAGAAGTAACCTGCTCGTAGAATATTTTGGGCTATTGCCAACCTAGACAAATGACCACCAGAAGCTTTTATATGGAAATTGTTAAGCACGATAACCGCCTCTTCGTGAGTGAGACATCGGCGTAGGATGCAGTCTACACATCTCCAATACAATGTATCATCGAGTATGAGATAATTCTTAGCCCGATGGCGTATGTGTCAATGCTCATGATGAGAAGCAGTTTTGGGGCACTTCAAATTCTGGAGATAGATAAGTATATCTCTGTACCAGGGATCTGAAGAGGTGATCAAAAACATATCTCCTCTGATAGGCGAATCTTTGGGAACAAGATCACCTGACTCAACCAGAAGTTCCGAAATAAGTTCTGCGAAGAACAATGACTTTTTGGACTTCGCTGAAATGAAATCTAGGTCAAACTCCTGGAGGATGACTATCCATCTACTGATTTTTCCGCCTGTTACCTGTCGTGTCAACATGTACTGAAATGGATTTACGACAACATTGACAGTGGTCTTGCAAAACAAAACATAATGACAGAACCATTGAACATCATGGACTACTGCCAATTCAAGTTTTTCGATATGAGAATAATTGAGTTCCGGTCCTACGAGGCCTTGAATCAGGTAATAGATGACATATTCGGCAAAAAAATCATATTCTTGAACTAAGACCATGCCAATGGTTGACTTTGCTGCAGCCAGATATAATAAGAAATCTTTGTTATAGTTAGGCGGCCGGAGAAGAGGGACAGTTGTGAGTGCATGTTTCAATGCAGCGAAAGAGCATTGAGCATCATCGTCCCAACAAAAAGTAACATCTTTTTTAAGTAAGAGCATAAATCCCTTGGTGATGTCAACGTAGATAGAAATAAAGCGTCTTAGAAAATTCACCTTGCCCTGTAGACTCTGAAGTTGAAGGATTGTGCGTGGGGGGGGTAACTGAATTATTGCCTCAACCTTGAGAGGATCAGCCATGGACCCTGTTGCTGACACTATGAAACATAACAATCATCCTGACATTACGCAGAAGCTGCACATATTTGGGTTCAAGCGAATCCGAAAGTAGCGATAACGTTCGAAGATAAGTTGGAGGTGTGTGGGATGATCCATTCTCTTGTGAGATCAAGATGCTAAATCATCTAAATAGGCCTTGACTATATGCCTGAGGTCATGGAAAGAAAAATACATGGCCTACTGAAAGGTGGCTCCATCATTTTTTAGACCAAAAGGCATCTTCGATATGTGAATGTACCCCATGGATAGATGAATGTCGTTTTGTGTTGGTCTTCAGGTTTGATTTGGATTTGATTATATCCAAAAAAACCGTCCATGAAAGAAAAGGCTTTGGAATCCACACATTCATCAATGAGCTGGTTGATGAAAGGTGTGGAGAAATTATCTTTAGGACAGGCCTTGTTCGAATCATGGAAGTCGGTACATACACGAATCATGCCTTGTTTTTTATTGACCGTCACGTGGTTTGACACCAATTTGGTCAAATGGATAGGATAGATAAACCCAACTTTTAGCAATTTCTCAACCTCAACCTTAATGGCTGCTACCATGGGTGATTTTAGGGGTGAAATTTTTCTCATGGGCTAAACTAGGGGGTTTGGAATTTTGGTTGGGCTAATTATTTAAATGGAGTGGTTTGAGGGATTTGCAAATATATAGCCCCAAGTTTATTTTCAAAAAATTATATATAAAACCCTTATCCCATGGAAATTTGTGAGGGAAGAGCATGGAAATCCATTTTCGCCCTTAAAATTCAAACTAGATCCTCCCATTCGCCCCGATTTTCTGGTAAAGGCAATGATTTAGAGGTATTTTGTCCCCATTTTTTGGTAATGGAAATGATTAAGAGCTATTTCACCCTAATTTTATGGTACCAACGATGATTCAAAGGTATTTCTCAATGGGCACCCTCAAATCAGGAGTGGAGAGGCCCTACAACTGCCTTACCTTAAGCCCCTTATATTATCCCCTTTTCCCTAGACTCTTATCCTCCCCATTTCCCATACTAGTGGAGTTTATCCCCCCATACTCTTTTACTTGGTTGGTCTACAACATTGATGTGTTTTCATTAAAAACTGAGTCTGATTACATTTTACAAAAATAGGCTCACTCAACTTTCAATATCCTAGCTCACCAGCCTATATGTATAATTACATTTATATTAACAATGGTGTTCAGCCTAGCGGTATTATATTCCCCTCTCCCTTATCTATGCATTATCCTCGATTCATTACATACACATGTACAAACAAAACTTCAAAAGTCTTCAAAAATATGTGGTTATTTTTCCCGAGTAGCATCCTCATGTTCCTAGGTTGAATCCTCTGGATCGTAATAGTTCCATTGGAACTTTACCAATCCTATTGCTCGATTCCAAAGTATCTTGAATTTCTAATCCAATATGCATACAGGATAAACTTCAAAGTCTCCTTCTTTTTCCACCCGAATCACATTCCAATCAATGACATGTTTACCATCAAGAACATACTTTTTAAGCAATGATATATGGAATACATTATGAATACACGTTGATGCAGGTAAGGAAAGCATGTATTTGATAGGATTAATCCTCTCTAGGATTTCAAACAACCCACAATAATGAGCTACCAACTTTGAACAATTTCCCAACTTCAGGGAAATTCTCTTAGCATTTACTTTTAAGAACACATGGTCACCCACTTTAAAATGTCTATGAGTTATACCTTTATCAGCATAGATTTGTTTCATGTCCTGGGTAGCCTTTAAATTCTATTTTATTTTCACCATCTGCTATTCCATTTCCCTGAGTAATTCTGGTCCAACCATTGTTATGTCTGCTAGGTTTTCCCATATCATTGGGGTGTCGCACTTTATTCCATAAAGTTACTCCAATGGGCTCATCTTTAGATATGTTTGATACCCATTGTTGTAAGAATTTTTTTCCAAATGCAAATAATCCTCCCATTTTGATGGTTTATCCATCACATATATCCCTAGCATTTCTTCTATCACTTGCTTTACCCTTTCTATTTTCCCATTTGACTCTATATGATAAGTTGTGCTAAAATTCAGATTTGTTCCAAATCCCTTCCAAAAATTTGATGTAAATTTAGTATCTCTGTCAAATACAATTGTCTTAGGCACACCATGTAGCCTAGAAATATCTCTCTTATAAATATCAACAATGATAGCTTCCTTATGAGTGAGCTTGATTGGAATAAAATGGGTATCTTTAGTAAGCTTATACACCACCACCATGATGGAATCATGCTCATTTTTTCTGGTAAGCTTGATGATGAAATCCATTGTTGCAACTTCCCATTTCCACTCAAAAGAGGGAAATTGTTGTAGCAAACCAATTGGGTGTATATTCTCATCCTTGACCATTTTACATTCCAAATACCTGGAAATAAAATCAACAACTTCTTTCTTCATGAATGGCCAATAATATTGGCTCTTGATATCTGCAATAGTCTTCTGGTAACCTGGGTGCCCACCATAAGGCACATTATTCATTTCTTTTAATATCAAAATTTTGAATTCCTGATAATTTGGCACAAAATTATGCCCTTGTACATGAGAATTTCATCCTTTTCCAGCTTATAGTCCTTAGTTTTATATTGTAAGTTACCTTGCTGAAATTTTTCTTGCATTTCCATGTATCATTGATATGATTTTGCAGCCTCTAGAATTTTGTCTTTCAAATGTGTTTGATACATTCTAATGGTTGTAGAATTCATCTCATGCACCCTTTTTTTGAGTGCATCAACCACCTTGTTCTCTTTACCTTTGGTATTCTTTATATCGAAGTCATATTCACTGAGGAATTCCAACCATATTCTTTTCATGGAATTTAAAGCTGCTTATCCAAATAAATATTTCAGAACACTATGGTCTATACTCAACTCAAATGTTTTCCCCATAAGGTAGTGCCTCCTCATCTTCAGGACATGCACTATGGCTGACAGTTCCAAATCATGAGTATCATAGTTCCTTTCATGCTCCTTTATTTTCCTTGATTAATAACATAACACATGCCCATTCTGACTAAGGAACTAACCAATCCCTTATTTACATGCAACAGTGCATACTACAAAATCTTCATTAGGGTCGAAAATTCTCAAAATTGGTGCACTAGTCAACAAATATTTCAAGTGTTTGAATCTTCTTTCACAATCAATAGTCCATTCAAATCTCACACCTTTCCTTTTCAAATATGTGATTGGGTGCGTAGTCTTGGGGAGGCTTTCAATAAACCTTCTATAATATCCTTCAAGTCCCATGAAATATCTCACCTCTAAGGAATTCCTTGGTGTTGGCCAACCTTTAATTTCTTTTATTTTCTCTGGGTCCACTACTATTCCTTCCTCTAAAATGATATGACCCAAGTAATAAATTTAACTCTATTAAAATGAGATCTTTCTCATGTTTTCATACAATTGATGTTCTCTCAATACCTATAGCACCATCCTCAAGTGTTGCTCATGCTCTTCTTCATATTTTGAGTAAATAAGTAAGTCATCTAAAATTACAATGGAAAATGTATCCAAGTATTATCTGAAAATACCATTCATCAGACACATGAAGCTAGTTGGTGCATGTGATAACCCAAATGGAACCATTGTGAAATCATAATGGCCATATCTTGTTCTAAATTAAGTCTTGTTGATTTATTATTCCTTAATTCTCACCTAATGATAGCCTAAACTGAGATCAATCTTGGAGAATATCTTAGCATCTTTCAACTGATCAAGGAGGTCATCTATCCTTGGAAAATGATACGTGTTCTTCACAATTACCTTGTTCAAATTTAAAAATTTGATATGAAGCCTCAAGGTACCATCTTTCTTTTTCAAAAATAACACTGGGGTACCCCAAGGTGACACACCTAGGAATATATATCGTTTCTTGAAAATCTCCTCAAGTTGCATTTGCAATTCTTTCAAATTTGGTATACTCATCCTATAAGAAGTATTAGATATTGGGGTTACTTGACTTAGTCTCCTTATCCATATTCTTCTCTATTTTGTCCAAACTTTGCATTAACTTGATGTTCAAACCTTCTTACTACTCCTTGTATTTCATAAGCCTCTCATTATCAGCTTTATAACTTTGGACATCCTTTTGCAAAAATTTTATGGTCTCAACCAAGTTTATGCTTTATTCCTTGCCTTCTCCATGTCCATTTGACTTTGTACCTTCATTACCCATACTGACATACATCGCTTTGATCTCATCTTCATGGTTGTAATCCCTCTGTGCACCTTCTAGGCCTTCCATGCTTGTAAACTTTATCTTGATCCCATTTTGATATGATTGTTGTAAACTCTACAAAATGTATAGGAAACAAGATTTGTTAGACTAAACAATTATGAAAACTATACATACTAGGCACAACTCTGCTCTATGAGAGTATCAAAATCCTTTTTTTTGATTCCTTGTGAATTTAATAGTCCAATTTAATTTTCTAGGTGGAAATCTGGACTCCTCTATCCAAGACCTTTCCAATTACTACTTCCTTGCTCAATTTTGAGTTATGAGTAGAAAGTTATGAGCATTTTACCAATACTCATGAATTCCTTATCTTCACACCTTAACCAGGTGCAATTTTGATCTGTATTTATGCATCTTTGTACCTTCTCATTTACAATTTTGGCAGGACCCCAAATGGGTTCTTTCATCATTATAATTTGGACAATCTTTCCAAGTTTCACCTCTATTTGGGTTCCAGGCTAATAGATACAACTTGCTAAAGTT